>PVKS010010171.1:0-61159 GCA_004027875.1 Aplodontia rufa
CCTGAAAGTGTGATTTAAGACAAGTTACTTAATTTCTCTATGCTTGCTTGCTTGCTTTGTGGTAGTGAGGACTGACCAGGGGCACTCTCCCACTGAACTACATCCCCAACCCTTTTCACTCTTATTGAGGCAGGCCTCACTAAATTGCTCAGGCTGACCTTGGTCTTACAAACCTCCTGCCTCAACTTTCCAAGTAGCTGGTATCACAGGCCTGCACCACTATGCCCGCTCTATTTTATTTCCTCATCTCTCTCTCATTCTCTTAAAAAAAAAAAAAAAAAAAAAAAAAAATATATATATATATATATATATATATATATATATATATATATATATATATAAAACAAAAATTGGCTGGGGATGTGGCTCAGTGGTTAAGTGCCCTCTGGATTCAATCCCCTGTACCAAAAAAAAGGAAAAAAAAGCTGAGCATAGTTGTGTTCACCTGTAATCCCAGCAACTTGGGAGGCTAAGGAAGGAGGATCGCAAGTTCAAAGCCAGCCTCAGGAACTTAGCAAGGCTCTTATCAATTTAGGGAGACCCTGTCTCAAACAAAATATAAAAAGGGCTGGGAATGTTGCAAGAGGTTGAATGCCTCTGGGTTCAATCCTTGGTACCAAAAAATAAAAATACCTTTGTCTTGCCAGGGTACTTGGGTACCTGATGAACACACCTGGGAAACAAAAAATGAAAAGCAAGTCTCCTGTTGGAAGGGTCCTCTGAATAACCACAACAGCTAACATGAAACACTTAATAAACCAAATGAATTGTATTAAGGCCAACTCTGATCTTAGGAGAAAGGAAGCATCCCAGTGAACTTCCAGGATCCTGGAGCAGCCTGATACAGCGTCTCCCTCACAAGAAGAGCTACTCCAGTTATTCACGGGCAGGTGTCAATATTGAGTTCCAACCATAAGCATGAACAAGTGGTTCAAGGGTAGCCCTGGAAAGTCTACCTATAAAGGACAAAGAAAAGTGATGGCTGGAAAGAGATGTGGCTCAAGTGTTTCATTTGGTTCTTGTTTTATTTTCCTGGTGCTGGGATCCAACCCAGGGCCTTTTGCACACAAAGCGCCAAAGTGCACACTCTATCGCTGAGCTACATACAACCCATCCTCTGTTGTTTTTACGCTGTTTTTTTCAATTGGGAGCAATGTCAACATACATGTACGGACACTCCATAAAACCATCATAAATTGAAAATATTGCTAAGTCAAAGATGCATTTCCTGGGGCTGGAGTTGTGGCTTGGCGGTTGGAGCACTTGCCTGGCATGCGTGAGGACTCTGGTTCAAACCCCAGCACCACATACACAGCTAAGTGTCAGAGCAACAAAGGCCAGATGAAAAAATAAAGTTGATTCTCTCTTTCTCTCTTAAAACAAACAAACAAAAAGATGCATTTTCTTTTGTTGGTGTCGCAGGCGGGGTCTCAGGATCAAAGCCTGGGGCTCCTGCATGCTGGGCAAGCGCCCTACCACTGAGTCACAGACGCACTTAATGCACTGTAACTTCCCAAACATCATAGTTGAGCCTCAACTACCTTAAAACATGCTGAGAACACAGACATTAATTAGCCCACGGCTGGGAAAAATCATACCACACAAAGATAAAGCAGCACTGGAAAGCTCCTGTCATGTTTTAAGTACTAACTGAAAGTGGAAAATAGGAGAGTGGTTCGGCTGTGCTTTCATCCATCATAAAGTGGGAAAACGCTCAAGGTGACCCAAGTCAAGTCAGGCCGTCTGGAGGCTGCAGGGAAGGAACGCAAAGGGAGCAGACGCGGGGACTCAGGGCAATTGCGGGAGCTCGGCAACAAGGGAGGGCGGAGGGGGACCAGGGCTGGTGGCAGCTAGCTTGAAACGCGAGGACCACTGCGACCGCCGGCCCCGCCCAGGGTCACAAGGTCGTTGGGACGACGTTCTAAGAGGCTAAAGAAAAACGTGAATTGCCCCAAGGGGCCGCTGGGCCCTGACGACCAGCTCTAGCAGCTCAGGCACCCCCAGCTCAAGCTCCGGGGACCGCGATCTCTGCGCGTGCGCGGTGCGCTCGCCGCGCGCCCGCAGCCACTCTCGCGAGAAGAGCCGTGCGGCCCGGGAAGATGGCGCCCCCCAGTCCCCGGGAGCCCAAGGCCCCGTCGGCCACCGGCGCCACCAAGCCCGACGGTGACATGGTGCTGCCGGGCTTCCCGGACGCGGACAGCTTCGTGAAGGTGGGTTCGCGGGGCCTCGGGGGCGCCGGCAGCCGCGCGCCCTGGCCGGAGCGGGCGCGGGCCCGGGGTTGGGGGGGCGGGCGCGCGCAGCGGAGCCGGGCGGGGACCGAGGCGCCCTGCGGGGACGGGGACCGGGACGCCGCCCCGGGGAGCCCACGCGGCCAGGGGGGACCTCCAGTCGCCCCCGCCCGAGCCCCCGGAGGCTCCGAGCGGGCCGGGCTCTCTCCACCCGGAGCTGCCGCCCTCCGCCGCCCCAGCCTGGCCACGCGTCCCCCGGAACCGGCACACGGGCTTCCTTCGCGTTATTAGAGTGACAGCTCCTACAGGAGCAGACCTCAAACCGGCGAGGGCCGTGCCGAGCTCTCACGCAGCTGTGAAGGCGAAGCGTCGCAAGTTTCCGTTGCGCCTTCCCGAAAGCTCGCCCGCGTGCTGGCCTACAGCGTCGGGAGTGCGTCTCCTCGGCCCTGGGGGTTCCTGGACCACGAGGGCTGGTCCTGCTTGCCGGCGTGGCCTTCCTGCGCACCGCCTCCCTTCTCACGCTCTCTCCCTCGCTACCTTTTTGGTCGGGGGGAAAACATGTATTCACAAAACTCAGAATGCTGTCATTTGGCCCTCGCGTTCGCAGCCCTCTATCAATGACAGCCTGAACCTCAGGGGGTTTCTCATTACATAAGAATGGAAATAGGTGCTTGGTAGGGACCCAGCCAGCGTGTTATGAAATGGTCACCAGAAGTGTTTGCAGTGTGCCTGTACTGAGTTTAGGTGTTCATCCAGGTGAAACCACAAAAGACACCTGGCTTTGAACTTGGGTGATAACAGCATGCTGTGGGAAGCGCTTCTGTTAGCTTATTTAACCCATGCAATAATTTGTGGGGTAGATACTTTTCATTATGCCCACTTTTCTGAGGAGAAAACAAGGGTCCAAATAAATGAAATAACTTGCTCAGAATCACAGTTCATAGGTGGAATAGCCAAGATTCAAACCCAGGCCAGGCACAGTGGTGCATGCCTGTAATCACAGCGGCTTGGGAGGCTGAGGTAGAAGGATTGCAAGTTCAAAGCCAGCCTCAGCACCTTGTCCCAAAATAAAGGGCTGGGGATGTGGCTTAGTGACCAAGTGCCTGTGGGGTTCAATCCCTGGTACCAACAAAAACATAAATAAATAAAACCCAGGCCATTTTAAATATTAATTATTTTGGTTATGTTGTATTTGGTCAGTAACAGACCACACTGTAAGGTTACGTAGCCCCCCAAAAAAGAAAGAAAAAGGTTACGTAGCCTAGTGATGGCTCAGCTGTCTTAGTTTGTGTTTACTCTGTTAGTGTGATGGTAAGATCACCCATCACAATGCAAAGGGACCCGTGCTGCACATGGCTTTGTGCTCTTTGGGTTTTGTTTTGTTTTGTTTTTGTAGTACTGGGGTAGAATCCAGGGCCTCACATGTGCTAGACAGGCACTCTGCCACTGACCTGCATCCCAGCCCCTGTACACGGGTTACATTGCTCCCCACTCTTTCAAGAATATCAGCTCCAAAGGGTTTTGTGTTCCACTGAATCCTGAGGCCCCAGAACAGGCTGTGGTAGAGTTGCCCTGAGTTACTTATTGTATAGGTGAGACTGGATGCCCGTAGCCGCTCTTCAGCATGTAGCTCAATATGCTGTGTATAGCAGATCAGAAGTAGCTTGCTGAATGAACGAGGATCCGTGTTTTAAATGTTCCATCTCTTCTGGGTTTTGACAGTTTGCTCTTGGATCAGTGGTGGCAGTCACTAAGGCATCTGGGGGCCTACCACAGTTTGGTGATGAGTATGATTTTTACCGAAGTTTTCCTGGCTTCCAGGCATTTTGTGAAACACAGGGAGACAGGTTGCTTCAATGGTGAGTACTAGGTATTTTCTTATGTTAATGAAGGGAATAAAAACAAGAGGTGGATAATTTTTCCTGAAATTTGTTTCTTCTCAGTGGTGATTTTCTGCACTATGAAGAATGATAAAATGTGCAAATGGCACAATAGATTTTCTTTCTTTCTTTTTTTTAGAAAGGGGACAGTGTGAGAGAGAGAGGATCAATGTTTTTTATTTAGTTTTTCACGTGGCTTTCATTGCTCTGAGACTCCGTTGCATACGTGGTGCTGGGGTTTGAACTCATGTTCTTGCGCATGCAACGCAAGCACCTTAACCGCTGAGCCACTGCTCCAGCTCCCCACAGTAGATTTTCATTAGGGTAATATTACTCGATTTTTTATTTTTTTAAGAGAGAATTTTACTTTTTCATCTGGTTTTTGTTTTTCGTCCGCTTAGTTGTGTATGTGGTGCTGGGGATCAAACCTGGGTCCTCATGCATGGCAGGCAAGTGCTCTGCTGCCAAGCCACCTCTCCAGCCAGATGAAAAATAAATAAAATTGATTCTCTCTTCCTCCCCCCCTCTTTATTTTTTAAATATGTGTTGACTTTTGCACTTGCAGGCAACAAATCTTTTTTGAGTTAATATGGGACTTGAAAGTAAGTAAATTAGGACAGATAATACACAAACATTAATTTTGTTTAACTGCTATATGGCAAAATCAGAAAAACTCAGATCTGCCATGTTAAAGCAATGAACACAGCACACCTTATTAATATAGTATCATAGATTTCTTCCGTCAAGTCTCGAGATAAAGGTACACAGGCTGACCTTGGCCTTCCTTTCCTAGCATGAGTAGGGTGATGCAGTACCATGGGTGTCGCAGCAACATTAAGGATCGAAGCAAAGTGACTGAGCTGGAGGACAAGTTTGACCTGCTGGTTGACACCAATGATGTGATCCTGGAGAGAGTGGTGAGTATTGCAGCATCCACGTAAGCTAAGCAACAGATGGACAGCTTCCATGTCAAACCAGGAAGAACCCAGGCATCTTAGAAAACGAAAGGGAAGTGAGTTCAGCTTTTCATACAGGTAGTAACTTCTCCTTCTGATGATTGCAAAAGTAATGACAGTTATCTTCAGAATATCACTGGGTTTTGTTGTTGGTGGTGGTGTTTATTTTTTTGTTTTTAGAAAGAAGGACACTGAGAGAGAGAAAGAAAATGAGAGAATCAGTTTTATTTATTTAGTTTTTCATGGCTTTTGTTGTTCTGAAACTTCACTGTGTACGTGGTGCTGAGGTTCAAACCTGGGCCCGCAAGCATGCTAGGCAAACGCCTTGACCGCTGAGCCACTGCTCCAGCCCCATCATTGTTCTTAAAAGAAGAAAAAAGCACTCCTGTGTAGGAGCCTATTTTTTTAAGTGTCTGATTGTGAATCTACCTTCCTGATTTGCAAATCCTGTTTATATTGCAAAAGAATAGACCTCTGTACCAGCCCAGCTAAAATTCAGTCCATTTTTACTGCTATTCACAATCTGCTAAACACCCCAACCTACAGAATTTATAAACTCTAGATTACTATCAATTTATTCTAAAATTCGCAACTGAGCATTATTTACAGAAGCATGCAGAGATCTCCCAAAATAAGTCTAGCCAGTGGCAGTCCCGGAAATATTGAAATTCTGCTGTCCTGTCCCTTGAAGTCCTCTCTTCCTGAGTCTGAAGGCCCACACACTTCAGGTCCTGCCATACATCTGTCACCTTGGTGAACTTCTGTGGTTCCACCCCTGCTTTGACTGCGCACACTGGGCTGGCTAGCTTCACTCTCTTTCTAAGTGCTGTTCCTCCCCTGGTGCCTGCCCCTGCCCATACCAGAAATGAAACCCAGGTTCATGTGCCTGCTCGGCAAGCTCTCTACCACTGAGCTACATCCCAGCCCCTGTCCATCTGTAATTTTTTTTAGAGAATTAGTTTTATATATTTTCATCTTTCTTTTTTTTCTCCAACACTTGCATATGCCAAGGAAGTGCTCCAACCTCTGAGCCACCGCTCCAGCCCCTATCCATCTGTATTTAACATGCAGTATTCTATCTTTATTTTAGTGGGCACATGACATTGCTAAATATTATTTGGATTTTCAGCCCAATTCATAGCTACAGAGAGCCAATCACAGGTCAGGAGTGGGTGATTACTCCCCTACCTGTCTTTGAGCATGTAATGCTTTAAGTTGGTTGGTATAACTTCCTAATCACCCCTCATACAGTGATGCACACTTTTGTGCATGTGTTCACAAGCTTGAGGGTGTAAGGCAAGTGCTCTTCTACTAAGCCACAACCCCAGCTTTACCACTGAACTTCATCCTCAACTTTGTTCACTTTTTGTTTTGAGACAGGGTCTCACTAAGTTACTGAGGCTGGCCTCAAGCTTGCGATCTTCCTCCCTTAGCCTCTCAAGTTGCTTGGATTATAGGCATGCACTATGGCCAAAAAATAAAGAAATAAAATTCATTTTTTAGTGGACAAATACAAATGGTATATATTTATGGCATATAATGTTTTCACGTGTGCAATGGTATGAACTTTGCTGACCTCAAAAGGAAGATACTAACCTAGTACTATTTATTCTTAGGGTATTTTACTGGATGAAGCATCAGGTGTGAATAAGCATCAACAACCTGTCCTCCCTGCAGGATTGCAAGTTCCTAAAACAATAGTATCCAGCTGGAACCGGAAGGTGAGGGAGTTTGACCAGGGCCCTAATGGAGCTTTACTGTAGGGCTCTTGCCGTTCTAATGTGCGTTCCTGTCTAACCTCACAGGGCAGAATGGGCTGCCCCTTACTCGAGTTTGTTCTCTGAAGTGCACAAGCCTCACTCCCCATTCTGCTTCCACGCCTAGCCTCCCAGGCACAGGCATTCTGGCTCAGATGAGTGGCTCTCAGAATGTTCTTGTCTCTTTGGAAGACATAAACTGGAGGTTTTTTGTGGTACTAGAGATTGAACCCAGGGGTGCCACTGGGTTCAATGACTGCCTGCACCCCTGGCCCTTTTTTTTTTTCTTTTTAATTAAAAAAATTTTTTTAATTAAAATTAAAAAAAAATTTTTTTTTTTTTTTTAATTTAAACTCACTGAGTTGCTGAGGCTGGCATATTAGGCATGCACCACCATGCCTGGGTGGAATTTGCTTTTCTAACTCATCAGGTTGCTATAATGTTATAAAACATTTGCATGCATTGATCACAGGCAGGAGAATACGGCAAAAAATCCAAATCTGAAACTTTCCGACTGCTTCATGCAAAAAACATCATGCGACCGCAACTCAAGTTTCGCGAGAAGATTGACAATTCTAACACTCCATTTCTTCCTAAGATCTTCGTCAAGCCCAATGCTCAGAAGCCCCTCCCTCAGGGTGAGTAGGGCACGCGCTGCTGTCTTGGAGTCTTCCCTTCAGTGTGATGCCAGAGCCAGCAAAGGAGTGGGTCTCTCTGCCCCCTTCCTTTCTTCTAGGGAGCCTAGTGACACCCTCAGAGCTAGAAAAGACTGGAAGCTGTGTGTCCCTTTGTGATGGTGTTTTTGTTACTGCTTGGCTTTCTAGCTCTTTCTAAAGAAAGACGGGAACGCCCACAGGACCGTCCGGAGGACTTGGACGTGCCCCCTGCCCTGGCAGACTTCATCCACCAGCAGCGAGCCCAGCGGGCTGGGCAGGACGTGTGAGTCCGGCCTGCGTCTCAGCTTTCTGCCCTCCTTCTTGTCGCATTTTCACTTGGTCTCAGAGTTGTGAAACATGGATGTGAAAAGTCTGAGGAGCCGGTGTTTCACCTTGCCTCACAGGGGCCTGTGTTCACAGAGGACCTACACGACATTGTCCCAGTAACCCTCACCAGGGGACCAGGAGGCACTGTACTCCAGTTCCCATCGATAAGCACACCAACCATTGGAGACGCCAACTTACTCAAGACTAGAACTTTAAAGCCCAGTTTTCTTAAAGTGCCCTTTCCCCCACACTCCACTGCCTCGTCAGGTGGGGGCTCGCAGTAAGGTGCGGCTCCTAACGCACCTTACGGGCTTGCTCACTGGCAGTGTAAGCACCATGGGAAAACTCAGACGAATGGGCAGGGGTGCTGCTCAGCAGTATTGGCACCTAGCATGTGCCAGCCCTGGGTACAGTCTCCAGCACTTCTTTTGTCCCAGCTACTTGGGAGGCTGAGGTTGGAGGGTCTCAAGCCCATGAATTCAAGACCAGCCTGGGCAACATACCAAGGTCCCATCTCAAAAAAAAAAAAAAAAAAGCAAAATATACAGCAGGAGTTTGGTACGATGAAAAAAGATGATAATAACTTTGTTGGCCTTTTTCCCACGCATAGCCAGAGTCTGTTCATATTCATTCCTGGCCCCAGCTCTGCACTGTGAGGCCAGAACCAAGTGCTAGAGGAATAGAGGGAATGAAAATGAAAGGTGACTGTGCCCTCAGGAACTCACCACAGGCTTGGGTCTTTTATGCAAATGCATGAGAGAAGATCAAAAAAAGCACCGTTCAGCTCCCAGTCAGCTGAAACATTTGCCCCATTCTAGCTGCTTTTTTTTTTCTTTTTCTTTTTTTTTAAGGAGAGAGGGACAGAGAAAAAAATTAAATTTTATTTAGTTTTCATGTGGCTTTTATTACGCTGACACTTACGGGGTTTGAACTCACGTACTCGTGCATGCCAGGCAAGCATCATAACTGCTGAGCCACCGCCCCAGCCCCTCTCTTAACTTCTTAAATTTGCTTTTCCAAACTACAAGGAATCAGGTATTTGTCAAGCTGCTTGGGTCTTCAGCTCTGAGGAAACAGGTGGCTGATGAGGACACTGGGGCTGCCCCGCGGCTCCTGCTGTGCTTGGTGCTCTGGAACATGTTTGCACAGTGCTGCTGTGTGATGGGAGCTGTCTTCGCAGCGTTGCTGTGCATTTTTCTATGTGGTCAGAGCCGGTCTCCCTTTGAATCATGGGTTTAATCAACAGGCTTCTTGTTGTACTGATGCAGGTTTGCACATCCTTATCAATATGAGCTGGATCACTTCACTCCCCCAGAGTCCGTCCTTCAGAAGCCACAACCCCAGGTTAGTACCCAGCCGTAGTTGAAGAGTGGTGCTTAGTATCTCTAATGTAGGAAGCCGCACCTTTGGGTCCCGTTCCGTGCTTTAGTGCGATTGGTCTTGACACCCCTTTCTTTTCTTGCTGAACGTCCTGCAGTTACACAGACCTGTAGAAGAAACGCCCTGCCATTTCGTATCCTCCCTGGACAAGCTTGTGGAGCTCAATGAAAAACTCTTGAGTTGTCAAGAATTCGCTGTAGACTTAGAGGTATCTTGTAACTGACTTGGAGTGAAATTTTATGTTTTCTGTGAGTTCTCCTACTTGAGAAGTCTAAAGTTAGCACTAAGTTCAATCTGTTGTGTTTCTGGGGGTTTTTGTCAAAAATTAAACATGACTGCCCTGTAGCTGACCTTTTTCCTGGTATTTTATTTTATTTTTTTATTCGTTCAGCAGTCTTATATATTGCAGGGAATCCTTGCTGCATACTCATGCACACATAGATCCTTGTCCAGTTTCTGAACTGACTGTTCATGGCTGGTGAAGGAGGGGCTGGGGTATGCTCAGGGGTAGGGCCTGTGTTTATTAGCATGCGGGGTCCTGGGTTCCGTCGTCAGCACCAGATACATAAGCAGTAAGCTGTTGCTGAAGGAGAGCCTGGTGATGCTGTCCCATCCCTCCTCTTAGCACCACTCGTACAGGAGCTTCCTGGGACTCACCTGCCTGATGCAGATTTCCACGCGCACAGAAGACTTCATCGTGGACACCCTGGAGCTTCGCAGCGACATGTACATTCTCAACGAGAGCCTCACAGACCCGGCCATCGTTAAGGTCAGCCAGCCCTCACCAGCTGCCACACGTGAGGCAGAGTTAAATCGTGTCATCTCCCACCCGGCACATGCCGAACTGCTTTCTCCAGCTCATGGCCACCCGGAACCACGTTGAGTGGTGTTAATGGCTGTGGCAAAGAGCCTGCTCCATCAGGAGGGCTCAGAGCTGACGGAGCTGCTTCAGCGTAGCGTTGCACAGCAGAGCGTAGACGAAGGCGTTTTAAACTCCACAGTCCTGCTCCAGGCTGACCTCCAGGTCCAGGGTTCTGGTGGCCTGAGGCAGCTTTACCTTCTGGGCCGAGGAGTCTTCTGCTGGTGTACCACGTGGCATTGGTTTTGTTTTCAGGTCTTCCATGGTGCTGATTCCGACATTGAGTGGCTGCAGAAAGACTTTGGGTTGTATGTAGTGAACATGTTTGATACCCACCAGGCGGCGCGCCTCCTTAACCTGGGCAGGCACTCACTCGATCATCTGCTGAAACTCTACTGCAGCGTGGAATCGAACAAGCAGTACCAGCTGGCTGACTGGAGGATACGGTCAGTCTGCACCTGATGAGGAGTGTGGGTGGCAGAGCAAAGCCTGGAGGTCCACTGACCATCCAGGAGGAGTGCCCAGGCTGCCGGGCTATTTCAAATGAACAGATCAGACTTCTCTCAACCATTTAATTCCCTTTGCTTTTTTTTTTTTTTTTAAGTACAGGGAATTGAACCCCAGGGTGCTTAACCACTGAGCCACATCCTCAGCCCTTTTTATATTTTATTTTGAGTCGGGGTCTCGCTAAGTTACTCAGGGCCTCACTAAGTTGCTGAGGCTGGCTCTGAACTTGTGAGGCTCCTGCCTCAGCCTCCCAAGTCATTGGGATTATAGGTGTGTGCTATCGCGCCTGGCTCTCCCAGGGGTTTTCCACAGCATAAAAGCAATGGGAAATTTTAGGATGGAAATGTGGAGTTTATGTCTGGCTGATTCCACTACATTATTCCTGGAAATAGTAACTGAAAAACTGTACCATGTAGCAGCTGTGACCCGTGCCAGTCTTTTTTGCATCTCTGCTCTAGTCAGGACGGCTCTGTGTAGGACGTCCTCTGACGTGTGAGAGAAGGTGAAGATGCAGGGTTGGCGTGGCTGTGCGGTGGGTAGTGCCGTGTGGGGTTATAGCTGTTCTGTGCTTTCTGGAAGCCTTGCCCAGCTTGATCGCTGCCGCGGTAGCTGCCTTCCTGAGGCTGCAGCACTGTGTGGCGAAGCCGCTGAGCTGCTCTCCATTTCCACGTTGAATTTCCTTTTTTTTTTTTTTTTTTTTTTTTAAGAGAGAAAGAGTGAGAGAGAGAGAAAATCAGTTATATTTATTTTTTCATGTGGCCTTTGTTTCTCCGACACTTAGTTGTGTATGTGGTGCTAGGGTTTGAACCTGGGTCCTAGCGCATGCCAGGCAAGCACTGTAACCGCTGAGCCACTGCTCCAGCCCAGCGTGTAAATTTCTGAATATTAAAAAAAAACTTGTCGGGACTGGAGTGGTGGCTCAGCAGTATTGTGCTTGCCTGGCACATGTGGGACCCAGTTCAGACCCCAGCACCACATACACAACTAAGTGTCAGTGCAATGAAAATGAGGTGAAAAACTAGATAAAATTGATTCTCTCTCCCCCCCTTTCTCTCTTTAAAAAAAAAAAAAAGAAAAAAAAATTTTTTGTTTTGACTAATGAAGTTCAAATATAGGCCAGCACAGTGGCGCACACCTGTAATCCCAGGGGGCTCAGGAGGATCACAAGTTGAAGGCCAGCCTCAGCAACTTTGTGAGACCTTAAGCAACTTAACGAGATCCTGTCTCAAAACGGCTGGGTGGTTAAGCTCCCCTGGGTTCAATCCCCAATGCTAAAAAAAAAAAAATCTCTAAAACAAAAAGTTCAAATATGGTATTTATAGGAACTAATAAAGTCCAAATACAGGAAGAAGATTAGTGAAATCCAAAGCCGCTCCTGTGGCAGACACCGGACTGACTGGCTTTCAGGACTGTTGTCCTGTGTCACCCTCACAGCAGCTCGCGAGGTGCTTGTCCCCATTTCACAGGTGGGGCTCGCACGCTAGAGAGGTTCAGGAAGCACAGGCAGCTGAAGAATCGCGTTGGGACCCAGTGCCCAGTTACACCCGCATCACCTCCTTGCTTTCCCTTCCACCCTGCTATTAATGGTTTGTGCCTAAAGATGCAGGCAACATGATACAACTGTGATACTGACTTTGAGAGAATCTTTGAAATCGGAAGGATTCAAGTACACATCCACTGTGTAGACAGGGTGGGCTGCCATCCTTGGGGCAGTGGGTGAAACAGGCCCTATGTCCCAATTCCAGCCCTCTGCCTGAGGAAATGCTCAACTATGCGCGGGACGACACCCATTACCTGCTGTACATCTATGATAGAATGAGGGTGGAGCTCTGGGAGCGAGGTGGTGACCAGCCTGTCCAGCTGCAGGTGGTGTGGCAGCGGAGCAGGGACATCTGCCTTAAGGTAAGGCCTTAGCTCTCATTCCTGATTAGTTCTGTGTCTTCATGCCTTTGCTCTTCATGTCTGACAAGAGTCCAACAGTTTGAAGAGCCCAGGGCACAATTTTTAATTCATTGATCTTCAATATCCTCTTAATGGTGTACAGAAATTCGTCAAACCCATCTTCACTGATGAGTCGTACCTTGAACTATATCGGAAGCAAAAGAAGCATCTCAACTCGCAGCAACTGACAGCTTTCCAGCTGCTGTTTGCCTGGAGAGATAAAACAGCTCGCAGGGAGGACGAAAGCTATGGGTAAGGGATTTGAGATTCCTTTAATTCATGCTTCTAGACTGAGCAGGTCTGATGACAGGAAATAAGGACATTGCAGTCCTGGGACAGGACTCAGGAGCCACTCTGCCAGCCCTGAGTCCCATCCCCAGCCTTTTTATTTTCAGACAGGGTCCTGGCATGTTGTCCAGGCGGGCTCGTGATGCTCCTGCGTCAGCCTTTGAACCTCTGGGATTGTGGGCATGCGCCTCTGCACCCTCATGGACTGTTTTTTTCTCTCTCCTGCTGTGAAGGCTGGTGGTTGTCCCGGACCACAGCTCTTTGTTGTTTGTGCTTTGAAGCACTAGGGTCGATTGCACTCGGCCACATCCCCAGCCCACGTTGCAGCATTCGGTGGCGCTTGCTAGCTGAGTTTCAGTGCCATCCTGTTGTGTTTTGTTCCAGATACGTGCTGCCGAACCACATGATGCTGAAGATAGCTGAAGAGCTGCCCAAGTGAGTCTGAGCCTTCCCGGGTGCTTCCGTCATGCACCCATGTCCCACACAGTCAGGCTCTGCTGACCGCTCTTACCCAGGGCTCCTGACTCAGAGAGTAGCGCACTAAGCTCAGAAGGTAGACGTCAAGAAATTGAGAATTTCTGCCCAAGGCTGCCATGTAAGAACTAAAACTTCTAAACTGGAGCATTTGTGTCATGTACAGTGTGAGTCTAGTGGCTACGGCAGGCACTTACAGAGGAATAAAAAAAATCTCAGATTCTCTCATCTGTACTTCCAAATTAAGACCTCATAATCTTGTTTTGTTTTGTTTGGGGGGAGGAACCAAGATTGAACCCAGGAGCACTTTACCACTGAGCCACGTCCCCCGCCCTTTTTATTTTTTATTTTGAGACAGTGTCTCACTAAGTTGCTTAGGGCCTCACTAAGTTTGATGAGGCTGATCCCAAATTTATAATCCTCCTGCCTCAGCGTCCTGAGTCACTGGGATTACAGGTGTGCACCATTGCACCCGCAAGACCTCCTGATTTAAGCTTTTTTTTTTTTTTTTTAAAGAGAGAGGGTCAGAGAGAAAGATTCAGTTTTTTTATTTATTTTTTCATGTGGCCTTCCCTGTATATGTGGTGCTGGGATTTGAACTCTCACACTAGCACATGCCCAGCAAGCACTGCATCCACTGAGCCACTGCTCCAGCCCCCTAATTTAAGCATTTTGTGATGTTACTTGAAATACAATAAGGAATCAAAATCTAGGCTATTTGCCCCTGTCGAACCTGAGATTCAGCAGTGCCAGAGTGTTCATCTCCAGCTCTCCCTGTGTGCAGAGTCGGGCTGGAGAGGAAATAGCTAGGACCTGGTGCAGTATACACACATTTGTGAGCAGCTGGCCCAGGCTGCCCTCGTATGATCTCCTTTCTTGGTCTTCAGATTTGCCATGGACCCTGGCCTTGCCCAGTCATTACCCTTGTCAGGAAGCCTTTAGGGCTGTGTGTCTACAGTGAGTTGAATGTGTTCTCTCCCTTGTCTTCAGGGAACCTCAGGGCATCATAGCTTGCTGCAGTCCAGTACCACCTCTTGTACGACAGCAGATCAATGAAATGCATCTTTTAATCCAGCAGGCTCGAGAGATGCCCCTGCTCAAGGTAAGAAGCTTCTCTGCTCAAGCACCGTTAGCTCAGCAGGCTGTTGGTCCTGTGTTCAAGAGCTGGCCTCTATTTAGATGACCCTGAGGAGGACGTAGGGCCTGGGAGTGGGTGAGCCTTCTTAGATTTACCCCTGGGAGTGGGTGAGCCTTCTTAGATTTACCCGTGGGGGTGGATGAGCCTTCTTAGATTTACCCCTGGGAGTGGGTGAGCCTTCTTAGATTTACCCCTGGGAGTGGATGAGCCTTCTTAGATTTACCCCTGGGAGTGGGTGAGCCTTCTTAGATTTACCTGCTGCCTCCCTTTAAAGTTCTGAGGTTCTGGGGATCAAAACCCAGGACCTCGCACATGCTAGGCAAGCACTCTACCGCTGAACTACACTCCCACCCCCTACATTTTCTTTTCTTTTTTCTTTTTTTTAAAGAGAGAGGGACAGTGAGAGAAGCAATTTCATGTAGTTTTTCCTGTGACTTTCGTTGCTCCAACACTTAATCATGTGTGTGGTGCTAGGGCTCAAACCCGCATCCTCACGCATGCCAGGCAAGCGCTGTGACCACTGAGCCAGCACTCCAGACCCCCTACATTTTCTTTATGATAATCAAAAGGTAAAATTCTCCTCAGTACCACCCGCATTAAAAAATTAAAAAAGAGAACTAAAATTCATCATTATTTTATGACCTTACCTTTGCTGATCTTACAGCCAGCAACATCTAGTGACTTAGCTGTCGCTGTACGGCAGTCAACCTGACAGAGTGAGATGGAGTGGGGTTGCAGCACCGGGAGCTCATGTTGTAAGCAGTGCCCAGATGTGACGTGACTGTGCTCTGGGAATGTGCCAGTCCCAGCATGGAAAGGACAGATATTTCCTCAGCACTGAGTACCTAGAGCTGTTACCCGAACAGCAGTCGATTGTGGGGGATAATGGAGGTGGAATCCAAGACCACTCGCTCCAAATTTAAAACCCAGGTGAGGGACTCGCGAGGTGGCTCAGTGTTACCACACTTGCCTGGCATGCACAAGGAGCCAGGTTAGAACCACAGCACCACATGCACAACTAAGTGTAAGAAAAAGAAAAAACGAAAAAATAAATGAAATTAACTCTCTCTCTAAAAAAATAAATAGCTGGGCCTGGTGGTGCACTCCTGTAATTTGTAATTTCAGCTGCTCAGGAGGCTGAGGCAGGAGGATGGCAAGTTCAAAGCCAGCCCCAGCAACTTGGCGAGTCCCTAAGCAACTTAGTAAGATACTGTCTCAAAACTAAAAGGGCTGGGGAGGGGCTGGAGTGGTGGCTTGCCTGGTGTGCACAAGGACCTGGGTTCAAACCCCAGTACCACATACACAACTAAGTGTCGGAGAAACAAAAGCCAGATGAAAAAATAAATAAAACTAATTTCTTTCTCACTCTCCCTCTGTCTTTTAAATAAATAAAAAATAAAAGGCTGGGAATGAAGCCCAGTAGTTAAGCACCCCTGAGTTCAATCCCCAGTATAAAAAGAAAAAGAAAAAACCTCCATGAGAGGGAAGATAGGTGGATCATGGATGGAAGTGGATTTCCAGGGCTGGGGCATAGCCCAACATGCACAAGACCCTGGGTCCTATCCCCAACACTGAAAAAAGAAAGAGAAACAGGAATTCAGAAGAGTAGGTATGTGACAGAGAGGCTAAAGTTTAGACAAACTTGGGCAGACACAGGCATCTGTGAGCGGGTGAGATGCACTGCTGTGGCACGTAAGTGTGTCCACGTGGACAGGTCAGACGTGCACGTCTGGGCTTGAGGCTTTTTTCTTTGACCTTCTTAATTGGCCTCACCTTCATTTTGCGGTGGGCAGCAGCTCATTCCGTGAGATGCAGTAAGGGTCCCTTGATTGTATCATTGGGATGATTTTAAGTGTGTGGGCTCAGTAGTAAAAGCAGCATGTGGGAAATCATGTCTGCAGTGTTTTGAAAGATAATTGACCCAGAAAGACTCAGAATCAAAGAAGAATCTGAGCTGAAACACATTTGCAGTCGTCATTTTAAATGTTGTTCTGGGGGCCGGGGTTGTGGCTCAGTGGTGTAGCACAGCTGCCTGGCATGTGCAAGGCACTGGGTTCCATCCCCAGCACCTCAAGAAAGAAAATCAATGTCTTTCTTAGCTCTGCAGTTTATCCAAGTAGAGGGAGCCCCGGGCCGCTAGTGAAGACCCTCTTCCGAGCTCTTTGGAATCCTTCCTGTCGTGCCTCATCATGAACAGAGCTCTGTTCTTCCACCTGACAATTCTTGAGCCGCAGATGGCTGTAGTGCCAGGCGCTGGAAGGAGCGAAGGGATGCAGAGGGCTCAGGCTCTTGAGAAACTCGTCCCCCAGGAAGAGCACGGTCCTCAGGGGAAGCAGGTGTGTCATCGAGCTTACACAGCCTTCCTCAGTTTCCCCTGTCTTTCCTCCTTAGTCTGAAGCTGCAACTGGAGTGAAGAAGAGCGGGCCACTGCCCAGTGCTGAGGTAGAGTGTCATTTCCACCGTCTCTCCCGTGTGGGTGGACGGGTGGCCATCAGTCCACACACAAGAACCTGGCAGGCCAGTGCTGGCACCGCTCGCCAGAAGCTCCTGGCCTGCTTGCAGGATTTACACATAGCCTGCTGGTTTTTCTTTGATGCAGAGGTTGGAGAATGTTCTCTTTGGACCTCATGACTGCTCCCATGGCACTCCAGATGGCTACCCAGTCACCCCAGCTGCTGGTAAGTAGAGACCCTCTGGACTCTGGAAGAGGTGGGGCCTGTGGCCTGAGCTCAGAGCCCTCAGGTGTTGACCTTGCTGACTTCCTTGCCAGTAGGGTCAGTACCAGTTCAGAAACAGTCGAACCTCTTCACTGACCCAAAAGAGGAAACCTCGCTGGATGCCACATGCCTTGTCGCCACAGCCGCCATCACATTGTTTAACGTGCGTAACAGGAAGCTCCATGGAGGTGATGTAGATCTGTGGTATTGCTCGCGCCTTCCCACACGCATCTGCCAGGACCCCTGACACCAAAACTTCTCCCTGCAGCGGCGGGGAGAAGCGCTCGGGAAGGGGTCTGCAGGACACGCCTGGCTTCTGTCCTGAGTGCTGTGAAGAAGCCCTGTATGCTGAGGAAATGCCGCCCAGCAGCTGGAAGGCCTGGCGGGGTGACAGATGCAGGGCTCTTCCAACACAGCCCCTGTGGGGACTGTTCATCTCATGCCAGCCGAGGCAGAGCAGATGCCCTGCAGTTTGACCACTGCAGAGTCCCTGCTGCATGAACCTTGGTGGCCGTGCCCAGTGCCGCCTGCATGTGGTCTTAGGGGAGAAAAGTGCACACTTTCTGTGCTGGGCTCATGGGAGGAAGTGAGAGCAGCCGGCGCTCTGTTGTGGGCAGTGCCTCGCTGCCTGCAGCTCCCAGGGGCTCTTTGGGGCTCCGTGAGCTCGCCGTGTTCCCAGAATGTTTTGGGCTGTGACTGAGCTTTCCTGGCGCGTACCCCCAGGCTCCTTGTTTCCACCAGTGATTGGAACTCTAGGTTCCTCACAGAAGGAAGGCCGAGGTCCTTGCGGGTGAGGGTGGGTGAATGTAGGAATAACCCCAGAAAAGCAGGACACAGGGGGCTCTGGGGCTGCACACAGCAGGCAAAGTGCAGGCCACAGTGATTTTCAGAGAGAACAAACTGAGGCACAAAAACACTACCTGCTGGATGAAGATAGATTTTTCTCTTTTTTAGTGAGAAAGAGAAAGAGTTACATTGGTTGTATTTTTTAATCTGGTTTTTGTTTTTCCTCCACTTAGTACTTCTATGTGTGGTGCTGGAGTTTAAACCCGAGGCCTTGCACATGCCAGGCAAGCGCTCTATGCTGAGTCCCCGCTCCACGAACTTACTAAACTTTTAAATGACGAAAACTCTGGGTGGTATAGGAAGTTTAGAGGGGTGAATTTGTAGCCAGCCCTTCGTGCCTGAACGTTGGGCAAAGCCAGCTTGAGAAGTCCCTTGCCAGACGCACTGTGCAGCAGCTCACTTTGCTTTTCACTAATAATTTAGATGGGGTCTGGCTTCGACTTTTCCTGAGAATCAGACTGGTATGTAGCTCAGTTGCAGAGCACTGCTAAAGGGCGGGGAAAGCCTAGGAGCTTTAATTGACCATGTGGTTAGCATGAACCTTCACGGGGCTTCATACCTGTTAACATGGAAGTGCTGTGTAGTGAAAAGGGGCTGTGATCTCCTTGTACTCTGCGGCACAGGGGAGCATAGCTCCAAACTGAGCAAAAGAGTGGCACAGATTAGGAAAGCAACATTCTTTTGCATAATTTCATTGATTCCCCATAAAGATCTAGAATTACCTTTCATGTGTCAGTTAAGACCTCAAGGCAGACGTAGTGGCACACTCCTGTTATCTCAGTAACTAGGGAGGCTGAGGCAGGAGGATCACAAGTTGAAGCCAGCCTCAACAACTTAGTCAGACCTTGTCTCAGAAAACAGAAGGGATTAGAGATGTGGCCTATTGGTAGAACACCCCAAGTCCAACTCCCAGGTACCACAGGAGAACAAGCTCTCCAGCCAGGCAGGCCTGGGGTTCTCTCTGCTCTGCCTCTGCTGGCCAGAAGACTCTGGAAGACTTCCTGGCCTCTCCAGGCATAAGTGAGGCTGCAAGTGGTGGAGCTAGTAGCAAGTACGTCATGGATTGTGGGGACCCAGAATTCATTGACTCAGCACATCAGTTTTGCCACCCTACTTGTGCTGTCCCAGGCGCTGGACTTCATACCCAGGAAAATTTAAGGACTAGCCACTGTTTTCGAGTGTCTTTGTTCTTACTCTCTTGCTTGCGTCCTGATGTCACAACGTGGTCCTGGTTGTCAGTGATTGGTGCTTTGTCCCTGTAGGAGCCTAGTGTGGAGGAAAATGGAAAGACTCCATTAACAGTGGCACAGAAAAAAGCCCAGAGCATAATGGAGTCCTTTGAAAACCCGTTTAGGATGGTGAGTCTTCAGCCTGGAAGAGAAGTGGTGCGCGTCTGGGGAGGGAGCCCCGAGTCCAGTGTGCCAGTTGTCCCTGGTGTCCTATGTGGGACTCTGAGTCAAGGCCTTCTAGAATGACCCCGGCCAAAGCCCCATCTGAGCACCCTGACTGTGTGCCCACGTGCCCTCCCCCAGCGACTCTCCAACATTTCTCTCCCTGCAGTTCCTGCCTTCACGGGAGCACCGGGGCCACATCTCTCAGGCAGCCAAGCTCGATCCATCCTCCAAGATGTACGAGGTAAGTGGACCCGGTGCCTTTCTTCAGCACAGTTGCTAGGGAAGAGGGCTTATTGACCATTTGAACTGGGTTTCTGTCTGAGCTTCTACGTGCATGGGCTTCACATCTTATTTGGTGCAGAAGCCTTTCTGTCTCACCATTGCTTCCAGGGAAAGAAGCTTCCAGGGGCAGACCTTCAGGAAGGTTGTCAAAAGCACTTGGAAGCCTCTTAAGAGAGGGGTTTTGGACTGGGGTGTGACTCCGTGGAAGAGTGCTTCCCAGCATGTGTGAGGCCCAAGTTTCATCCCCAGCACTGCAAAAATGTTTTTGTTTTGTGTTTTTTTTAAATAGACGTTTATTTTATATGTAAAGAAATGTACACAAATATTAAATGTACGGCTTGGTGTGATTTTGCATACGACGTCACTCAAACTTTCTTAAAGACAGCAAGTTGAATTTCTTTTTTCTTTTTTTTTTTTTTTTTTTTTTTTTTTAAGAGAGAGAGACAGAGAAAGAGAGGAACAACTTTATTTAGTTTTTCACATGGCCTTCGTTGCTCAAACACTCAGTTGTGTACGTGGTGCTGGGGTTTGAACCCAGGTCCGCGTGCTTGCCAGGCAAGTGCTGAAACCACTGAGCCACCGCTCCAGCCCCAGCAAGTTGAATTTCAAGACACCTCCACTGTTTGCTGTGTTTTTAGCAGCATTAAAAATGAGTGCCCTTGTGCTGGGTCCCACGCCATGTTCCTGGGACACGTTAGCTGAAAGCCCTGTCCTCCTGCAGGCAGCTCCACTCTAACAAGGCACATGGCTCGCTCCCTGGCAGCGTGGCTCTTCTCTAGGTGACGCCCTGACCAGCCTTGACCCTGGCGCTGAGGGCCTGCTGGTGTTTAAATAGGGGTCGATGGGGACCCTACCTTTTCCCTCCTGGTTGTGGCACATTGAACAGCTGTCCGTTCCTTGCTGCACTTGTTTTGGATCACCCAGATGTGTTCCAGCACCACAGCTGAAAGTGGTTGTGAAGAAACACGCTGGACTTGCGTCCCAGCTCTGCCATTCACTGACCATGTCCCTTGGTCTAGTTATGGAGCCTCCCCAACCTGTTTCCTTACCTCTAAGGGGACGGTAATGCTGGCAGCTTTGTCCCAGGGTGACAGAGGGAATCGAATGAGCTGTTGGATGTGAAGCCTCTGGCCCTGGGCCTGGGGTCCAGCTGCACTTATCGTCCTGTGTGCTTAGGTCGGGAACTTCCGACCTAGAGTGTGGTGTTGCTAGGTCAGCGTGCGGTGCTGCCTCAGTAGACAGGTGAGGCACTCCCAGGCGACTGGGTCTGGAGTTTTCTGTTATGTCTGTTTTCATTACAGATCAGCAATCGTTGGAAGCTGGCCAGCCAGGTTCAGGTACAAAAAGAATCTAAAGAAACTGCCAAGAAGAAGGCAGCTGATCAAACAGGTAGACGTCACTTCCCTGCACATGCATGTGTTCACACACCAGCCTGCTGACTCTGTCACGCAACAGAGTGGAAGAAGACAGCAGAACAGGCCCGCCCTCCACAGAGGGTGGACAGTGAACCCCTAGATGCGTGTTCTGTGTGGAGCAGGAGGTGCACGCGGGATAGGCAAGGCGCGTGGTGGTTCCTGCTCTGGTTAGAGAAGGCAGTGTGGTCAACATGTCCCTGGGCAGATACCTGGTGCAACTAGGTGATGTGCCTGGACCAACCATGCAGCAAGTCCCATGGGCACACGTGGCCACTTGCTGTTGTCCAGAGAGTTCCAAGGCGGCCCATGCAGAGAGCAGAGGCCAGAAAGAGGTGGGATGGGGGACAGTGGGCAGGGCATTCGTACAGATGACTTGGGAAGCCCGCAGGGCTCTGAGCAGCAGAGGGACGAGCTGACATGCACCCAGACTCCTCCGCTGCCGTGTTGAAAGTGGTCACAGAGGGAAGGGCAGGGCCCATGGGGAACCGCAGCCGCCAGCAGAGCAGGTGGCTGTCGAGCCTGGACACACCCCGTAGCACTGAGCAACGAGTTGGATGTGGCAGGTGGGTGCAGAGGGTTTCATCCTGAGCAGCTGGAACGGTGGAGTTACCGTCGTCAAGAAGAGACGGCGGAGGAGCTGGTTCAAGGCGGGGGAGGACTTGGTTCTGGCCCTTGACTAGGAGGGCTGTGACCCTCCGCGTCCTCAGGGAGCCACCGGGGCACCGTTGGGTGTTTGGTCTGGGTTCGTGGGGGGAACTGGGAGGGAGGGCAGCTGTGCTCGCCATCAGGGCTGCAGGGATGGTGCTGGCTCCGCAGCTCCATGGGGCTGTTCTCTCTTGCAGCTGCCCAGGAACAGGCGAAGGAAGAATACAGAGCCGCAGCGCAGCAGGCCACCTCTGTGCGCCAGCAGGCAGTGGTATGTGAGCAACAGGATGTCCTGTGGAGGTCAGGGTTCCCATCTTTTACCCTGCACTTCATTTATTTATGGTACCAGGGATTGAACCCACTGAGTCACATCCCCGCCCTTTTTATTTTATTTAGACAGAGAGGAACAGTGAGAGAGAGAATTTTTATTTAGTTTTTCATGTGGCTTTCGTTGCCCCAACACTTTGTTGTGTATGTGGTGCTGGGGTTCGAACTCGTGTTCTCGTGCATGTGAGACAAGCACCATAACTGCTGAGCCTCCACTCCAGCCCAACTCCTGCCTTTCTTAAGTGGCTTTATGTCATTGTCCAGGTAGGAACTTGTTCTTGCTGGCACTAACCAAGCGTGATTGTCCTGAGTTCCAGCCTGCTCAGATCCGAGCCATGGCTTCTCTCCCTACCACTGAAACACTTTTCCTACAGTTCAGACAGCTGAGTCCCCAACTAACAGTTGAGCCTCCCAAACCTGATATCTGAAATCTGAAATGCTACAGAATCCAGAACCTTCTGAGCATGCACATGACGCCACAGGTGGAAAATTCCAGACCCTCAAACTTTGTCTCATGCCGCAAATCTTTTAAAATATTGTGTAATTTCTCTTCTGGCTGTATGTATAAGGTGTGTATAAAACAAAAGAGGGCTGGGGATGTAGCATGCGTGAAGTTCTGGGATCGAGCCCAGGACTTGAGAAAGGAAGAATGAAACCTGAAGGAGTGTGTGTCCAGGCTTGGGCCCCGTCCGAGGCCCCGCGTTATGCTGTGTGTGGACGTTCCCCAGGCAGTCCAAGCTGTAGAGCACACATGGCCCGGGCATTTCAGGCCCTCAGCTGCCACGCAGGCGGCAGGGTGACCTCAGGCACCTCCATGCTTCCCTCCCTGGGCGCACACCCTGCAGCTAGAACACACTGCTAAGAAGAGAGAGCGAACAACAAGTGACCCAAGGACCGCGGAGCAGAAACAGAAGAAGCGACTCAGGATTTCCAAGAAGCCAGCGGACTCAGATGTGCCCAAGAAAGATTTTACACCTTACGACTACAGCCAGTCAGACTTCAAGGCCTTTGCTGGTGAGGACCTGGCCATGCGAGGTGGGAGGAAGCTACACAGTGCAGGAAGCACAGCTCAGGCAGTGAGCCCTGCCTGGGATATGGCAGTGGCCAGTGATGGCCAGAGTCCTGCCCCAGAACTCACTGTCCATCCGCCATTGTGACCAGTGGCTCCATCCTCACAGTCTCTTGTGCCCAGAACGCACACACACACATTTTCTTGGTTGATAAAACCTGAAGCCCATGAGGTGCACTTTGTGCTCTGGAGCCCAGAGAGTCTGTTCTGAAGGGGCAGCGTGTGGCTGTCCCCACTCTGTAGCCACCTCCAGGGCAAGGTTCCCCCTGGAACAGGACAGTCCACACAAGGGGACTTCATCAGGAACCCCTGTCACTGATTGGCCCCCTGCCCCTGGAATGGGTCTGTGGGAAGTAAGCCTGGTCTCGGAACGCAGGCACCCTAAAGCAGGCAGCAAGGCAGAGACCCTAGGAACCTGCCCCGCTGCTGGCTGTGTGTCTGCGTGTGGGCACGAGCACTGGCCACATCTCTTGCCTTTCAGGAGACAGCAAACCCAAGCCTTCCTCTCAGTTTGACCCAAATAAGCAAGTCGTGTCCGGCAAGGTAAGACCCTCTCCTGAGCGCTGTGGCTCACCGCCTACCGTAGCTTCAGCCTCCTCGGCTGAGAGGATGCTCCATCTAGGATCCTAGACTGCACCCATCAACCGTCCCAGCAAGTTCTTTAAAAGCAGCTATAAAGGCTGGCGTGCAGTTTTCTATTTACAGCCACGAGAATTCTAGCTGCAGATTGAAAGTCCCCCACCTCCCAGATGCCAGCGCAGCCTGCATGTACCCCACATGGGGTCCAGGCC
Source organism: Aplodontia rufa (assembly GCA_004027875.1). Taxonomy (NCBI): domain Eukaryota; kingdom Metazoa; phylum Chordata; class Mammalia; order Rodentia; family Aplodontiidae; genus Aplodontia; species Aplodontia rufa. Next base: position 23,878 of record PVKS010010171.1, read on the forward strand.
CAGTAGTGCTGGCCTGTGGGAGCAGGGTGTGTGGAGCCCTCTGGTTCCTACCCTAGCTCTGCCTTCCCATGTGCACAGGGAGGGTCTGCGGCCAGAAACCCAGGGCTCGCTGTGGTTCTGGGCTCAGTGACCTCTGAGTGATCAAGGTCGACACTTGTCTTTTCAGAAATGCATTGCAGCCAACAAACTTAAACAGTCAGTGGGAAACAAAAGCATGTCCTTTCCAGCCGGAAAATCAGACAGGTATGTGGCAGCAGCAAGGCCAGTGGGCCCTGGGAGCCCAGTGGAAGGGTGTCTGCCCTGCTCTACCCTTGGGGACCAGCAGCAGAAAGCAGCTCAGAGGGCTTTAGCTGGAAGAGCAGAGGCTCTCTCCGCAGCCAGGCCTGGCCTTGTCACCTGGAAGATGGGAAGGGGTACGATTTACTCCGCGCTCCACACCACATGGCCGCTTATGGCATCCCAGCACTCAGACCCCTATTGCTTTCTGCTCTTTCCTCCCACTGTCGTGTCCTGGGTCACCTCGGAGCTAGCACGGGTGAGATTTTCCTAGACCAGCCTGTTTCTTAGGGGAAACAGCAAGTGTGGCTGCCACTGTTGAGATGTTGTGGCAAAGAGCATGGGAGCCGGTGATCCCATAGCAGTGCCCAAGGGCACCTAAGGGCCTGGTGCCCTGAACAGCCCTGCTGTCCGGCTCAGTCCTCTAGGCCCCAGCAGACAGTTGTTCAGTTCTGCACTCTGGGGAGTGGTGCTTTACAAAGCAGCGGAGACCCAGCTCCCAGCCACTCTGGAAGAAGTAACTGTTTTCCTTTGTCTGCAGAGGCTTCCGGCACAACTGGCCAAAGAGATAGTGTTGGAAGAAACCCTCGGGCCCCCAGAGACTGGAAGCACCGAATGGTGGCGCTGCTTTTATACAGACTCATTTTTAAACCATTAAAACGAATTCCTCCTGGAAGAAAGCTGGCTCCTGACTCTTGTTTCGCTGCCTGGCAGCTCTAACAGGAAGGACAAGCCCCGTCCTGCTCAGTTACCGTCTTAGCTGTCAGTGAGAGGCGTGCACCCCAGGTTACTGTGGTTTCTAGAGAAAGCCAGAACCGCCTGCGGGAATAGCACAGGAGGACGTGCAGTGACTCAGAAGAGCGAGTGCTGCGTGCTTGAGGAGGGTGCTGTGGCCTCTGAGCCCTTCCAGGCCTGAGATGATGTGGGCGAATGTGCGGGGAGTGCTGTCGAAGCGCTGGAGTGCCTGGGAACCAGCACGGCTTCTAGAGGACTCTGCTCTGTTCCTTCATCTCTTCCTGTAAGACAGGGGAATAAAAGGAAAGAAAAAAGCTTGTGTTTTCCTGACTGTAAAAGAAATAACGTTAGGCTGGGGTGTAGCTCAGTGCTAGAGACTTGTCTTGTATGCGCAGGGCCCCAGATTCAATCCCTGCACTGCAAAAACAAAGCAAAAGTGATGATGACAGCACTCAGTGCAGGAGTGCAAACGAGACGTGATCGCGCGGCTTGGCCCTGCAGTTGCTTCCCTGCAAGCTCTGCAACCACCGCTTCCTGCCCGTGACTCCAGCCGGCCAGAGATGGAAAATAGCTTTTTTTCTTTACACCCACACTGAACAGTGGGCTTTTATTTATATAAAGTAGGAATTGTGAGAGATGATGGGATGGGGACGTAGCTCAGTGGCAGGGCATGTGCCTCACGTACATGAGGTCCGGGGTTCGGTACGCAGCACCGCAGGAGGCTGTGCAGGTTCCAAGCTGGTGAACACCATTTGATAGCAAGGGCCTTGAGCATCTGTGGGTCCTGAAACCACTCTCCAGTAGTTTTAATTTACAAATGGATTTAACTTCTATTGTTTTTCACCTTTATACTTTATATTACAAGATTTTTCTCTTTCTAAAGATTTTTCATTCTAAAACCAGCCCTCAAAATTAAACAACATTGGTTTTTGTTTTTTTTTTTAAGGAGAGAGACAGTTTTATTTCGTTTTTCATGTGCCTTTCACTGTGTACATGGTACTGGGGCTCGAACTTGTGTCCTCATGCAGTTATGGCAAGTGCCATAACCACTGAGCCACCACTTCAGCCCCTCTACTGTTCTTAAATAAATTGGTGAATGGGGCTGGGATGTAGCTCAGTGGCAAAGCGCTTGCATAGCATTCCCAACATCCTGGGTTCCACCCCCAGTTCCAAAAAAAAAAAAAACAATAAATTTGTGAATGAGAGCCTGGTTATTTCTTTAGAATTCCATTTTATTTTAATCCTGAGACTGTGAAATCAAACTGCAGAATGCCATTATTTTTGTCTTACAAATACTTGAAGCAGGACCCTGTTCTTTGAAATTGATCTCACACATTGTTAAGAGGGCCAACTGGGTTAAGACAGCTTGGGCAGGGAAGGCTCCGGGCCCAGTACCACCCGAGAGGCACACCCTTGAGAGCAGGAGGCAGCCTGTCTGCAGATGGTCTGGGGTTCCTATCAGCTGGGTCTGGGCTGGTTGAAAGGGACAGAAAAGCCCAGCTGTCTGTGACTTAGCAAGAGAAATGCCGTCTTCCATTTGTACATGAAGTTTGTCAGAGCCAGCAAGGTGGCTCATGAAAGTCTCCTTCCTGGTGGCTCAGCCTGTTTGAACCCCAGACTTCCGCTTCACCGTCCAGGGCAGCTCCAGCCAGTACCTCATTCCAGTCAGCTGGAAGGGGAGCAGACCCAGGCTCTTCCTGCTTCCCACTGATCAGAACTCAGTCACAGCCACAGCAAGGCGTCCTGAGCAACGCCATTATTTCAGTCATCCGTTCGCCCATCTAAAAGGACAGAATTCTTAGTATAGAATTTGGTAAAAGGAGGTGGACATTGAAGGACAAGGAACGGCAGCCTCCACTAAAATGGACACATGGAAGTTTTGAAAGTGAGAAATGGGTTTCCACTAAAGATGGCCCCAGGGTGCAAGCTTCATAAAGGAGGCGTCTGGGCTGTGAAGAGAGGGGGAAGAAGTCCAAAGAACTCGCTAAGCTGGTGCCATTCACCTATGGAGCATGAGGAAGGCTGAGTCTGGGCCACCCAGGCTGACGGGAGGCATGTGGCCCCGGGCCTGGCCAAGTGGGCACCAGGCTCACCACTGGCCAGAGATGGAATGAAGTTTCTTGAGTTGAAATGATTCTGGGTCCTTTATTTGAAAGGTCTCCTTACTAGTTTTGCCCTTGTGGCAGTGTTATTGTTTTAAGATGGTGACCATAGACAGTAGGAGTTTGAGGTCTTTTTAAATGTCCTTTTTTGCAGAATAAAATGTCAGCAACCAGATGGGAGTCCCCAAAGTTGTGCTGGTCCATGGAAGGGGTGAGGTGGAGATGGGGGCATGGGCAGAACAGCTTTGGCTCCGCCTGCTGGGGCCTCAAGCCTAGGGATAGGGACCTTAGAACCAGAGGCTATGTGGAGGATGTGGGTGCCTGCGCTCCTGCTCCAATCAGGAACTGCTTGATGACAGCCAGGGAGGCGAGGCTGTGCTCCAGGAAGAGGGGTCTGGAGGGCCGCAACTGAAGGTGGGGAGAGCAGAGGGCTCTGCTAAAGGAGGCTCATGGGCTGCTCCTGGCACTTGCCACAAGCATTTCCAACCAAGCCACAACACACAATGGCCAAATTTGTTCCCCCTCAACCACAGCTGTGGCCTGGCTGAACACACCCTTCTAAAATGACTCTCGAATGCCAACTGCCTAATGTCGCCCCAGGACAGACACCAGGTGGCAGCCCCACTGAGACCATCACTTTGGAAGTGGCCATTGGCCTCTCTACCTTCTCCTTCCACCCCTCTCCCTTTTAAAACTCACCACTTCTTAGGAGTTGGGACAGTGACCCCACCCCCCACCAGACAGCAAACAATGCTGTACCACTGAAAGTCACATGCACATTGCTGTGAATCTGGGGAACATCTCTCGAGTAACAGGTTTCTCCTGATTTTTAGTATTGGTGTGGTTCAGGTGGGAGTGAGGCTGCTTAGCAAAACCACCAGGTTTCCTCCTCGCGATCTGAAGCTGAGTGGCATGTCTGGTGCTGTACATTTGGGGACTACTTTGCCAGTAATTTTTTCAGAGCCTTTGTTTCTTGAACCTGAAAAGCGTGTACAACTCTTGCACGCCCTAGCCTGAAGGCCAAGGCCAGGATTTCCCCTCCTCCCCAGGGCTGCAAAGGCTGTCACAGTCCCACTTGAGGATACACATAGGGCAGCTTTGTTCCGTTCGTAGTAGGGATGGGCTGAGCCATGAACTATCTAGAAGGAAACCAAGACAATTGGCCCACAGGGTACCCGGCCTCAGACATTGACTCAGTCCATCATCTGAACCCTAGGCTCCTGGACCTCCGGCTCAGAACACACACAAGAAAACTGGCAACTGTGAACCACCGGTGCACAGGCTGTTATGCAAACACCGGGACCGATTATCAGCTGGACCCAACCAAGCCTGCGCTCACTGGGCAGAGTGATTCCATCTTAGCCTCAGGTTCTAGATCAGCTCCTTGGAAGCTGTCTCCCAGAGATTTTTTTCCTCTGGGGGGTGGGGGAGGCTGTGGATTGAACCCAGGGGCACTTTACCACTGATCTACATCCCCAGCCCTCTTTATTTTGAGACAGGGTCTCACTAAGTTGCTGAGGCTGGCCTTGAACTTGCAACCTTTCTGCCTCAGTCTCCTGAACTGCTGTGATTACTGCTATGCGCTACTGCACCCAGCAGTTTCCTAGCAATTAACTGCCTTGGCTTACTTCCTTCTAGAAATTTAGAGTCAGTCAAAGCACATTATTGCTCCAAGACTTGAAGCTGCACCTTATGATACACAACACTGTACCCTTCACCCTGGTTTAGCAAACAGGGAACGCTAGGCATGGTGCACATGCCTGTAATGTCAACTACTCAGGAAGCTGAAGCAAGACAGTCATAAATAAATTCCAGGCCTGCTTGGGCAACTTAGCAAGTGCTGGGATTTGAACCTAGGTCCTTAGGCATACCAGGCAAGCCTTCCACCCCTGAGCCACCATTCCAGCCCCTAGACCCTGTCTTAACATAAAAAAGGCAGGGATGTAATTCAGCAAGAGAGTGCTGCCTAGCAAAGAGAGGGAACATGCTCCCACTCCAGGTGGAGGCTGCAAAACGTCAGTCAAAAACCATCACTGACACTGTCAGGAACGTATACCAATTTCGTCTTCCTTCCTTGGCACTGGAACTGCGCAGAGAGCAATTAGCATTTAATATTTGGTAATTAGCATGCTTAATGTGATGCTGAGGAGCTCCTTGACATTTTCATAAAAACTGCACATTCCCGCCCACCCTTCAGAGGGCAAGACCCCGTTTGTCAAAAAGAAAAAAAGAGTGCCAGGCTTTTTGGTGCTGAATATGCATGTGTTGGGACTCTTCCTGGACACCTAGTAAATTTAGAAACTCATTTAGAAAAAACTTATTCAGCAGCTCAAGACTCAGAAAATCTAAAGGGAAACAGCTAAATTCAGCTTGTCAAGTCGCAGGCTGTGAGAAGCCTTTCAAGTGGAAAAATAAATAAATCAATGCGCCCCCGACGTAACCACGGGATGTTATTCCAACCAGGGGCCAAGTCTGCGGAACCCGGGAGAGCTACATTCTACACCCGCTGCGCCGTAACAACGTAACCCCGGGCTGACAATGTAGCCGCCCGCGCCCACTTGTGCTGCCCGGAGCCGGAGCCCCAGGCAGCGGGTTCCAGCGCCCCAATCCTCCGCGCCTCCCCTCCGAAGTCCCGCAGCAGCTCGCCCAGACTGGGACCGGTGGCCCTAGGCCCCTGCGGACCCCTACAAGGTGGCAGGGCCTGGCCTGCGCGCGGCCGGAGGAGGGACCCCCGACCCCTTCCGCCAGCGTACCCCGCCCCGGAACCCGCCCGCCACCGGGATCTCCCGGCCCCGGCCCCGGCCCCGGCCCGGCCCCACGTGGCCCCGGAGCGAGTCGCACTACCGTGCTGTCGCCGACGGTCGGCGCTCCTCAGCCAATCGGCGGCGCGCTGAGGACTGGCGGCCAATGAGCGCCCGGCGATGCCGCACCGCCGATTCGCCGCGGGCCCGCTCTCGCTTCGCCATTGGAGGGCTGAGGCTCCGCCCCCACGATCAGACCACGCCCTCCGGCCGGGTTAGGTTGTGACGCGGGCGGCGGGCGGAGCTGGTCCCGTTGTGCTGCGGCTCCGCGCGGCCTGCAGTCCCGGGCCCGCGCCCCGCGCCGCCCGCCATGGAGCCCGGCCCCGACGGCCCCGCCGCCCCCGGCGCACCTGCCATCCGCGAGGGCTGGTTCCGCGAGACGTGCAGCCTGTGGCCCGGCCAGGCCCTGTCGCTGCAGGTGGAGCAGCTGCTCCACCACCGGCGCTCGCGGTACCAGGATATCCTTGTCTTCCGCAGGTACCGCCACCGGCCCCGCCGGCGGCTCTCAGCCAGGCCGCCGCTGCCCGGCCCTGGGAGCCCCCAGCCGTGACCCCCGCTTCCTGCGCTGGTTCGCGGCAGCCTCCCCCTCTCATGGCCAGCCCGCTGCCCTGCCGCCGCCTCCCGACGCCCCCGAGCGCCCCTGCCTCCCGCGCTCCCCGCAGAACTGTCACAAGTTCTCACGAACTAGGCCCCACGCCCGCCGCGGCCCCCTCCCCGCCGTGCACCCGTGTCCGGGGGCGGGGGGCGGCGTTCCGGGCGGGCCTTGGGCGGGACGCAGCCAGTGTGCGCCGCGCTCCACGTGTCAGCCCCGGGACACGTCAGCCGAGGAGACCCCGAGTCCCACCCCAGCCCCCACCCCGCCTGCTGTCCGGCCACGTGTCACCCTCTCTGTGGCGGGGTGGGGGCAACTCTGCCTACTCGGGACCGGCCGGGGCACGGTCCCTCACCGCCGAGGACTCAGGTCCCCGGCTGTCACTCCATCTGCAGTAAGACCTACGGTAACGTGCTCGTGCTGGACGGCGTCATCCAGTGCACGGAGAGGGACGAGTTCTCCTACCAAGAGATGATCGCCAACCTGCCGCTCTGCAGCCACCCCAACCCGCGAAAGGTACGGCTCCAACCCAGAGTCAGCCCTGAGTTCAGGGTTCTGCGGAACAGGGCTGGGCTGGAGGAGGTCCATGGCCTGCCGGAAAGTGCTGGCAAGGATGCCAGTGTCCCTGGGTAGGAAGGGGTGGGGGCTGAAAAGGTCTGTGAGGAGCAGTGCTCCTGAGGCTTAGAGCAACCCTGGGAGGGGCTTCCAGGAAATGGGGACAGGCGGGCCCAGGTTTCTGAAAGTTGAGGATAGTCAGGAGACTTGTGTCTCAGCGGAGCTCAAACCCTTGCTCCAGATGGTTCTGTGAAGTGGCTGTGCTCAGTGCCAGCCACACGCAGGGGCCTCCCCTCTAACTGTCCCCCCAGGTGCTGATCATCGGAGGTGGCGATGGGGGCGTCCTGCGGGAGGTGGTGAAGCACCCCTCGGTGGAGTCTGTGGTCCAGTGCGAGATTGACGATGTGAGTGCCTGCTTGTGCCTCCCACTCTGCCACCACCTGGCTGTGTCCTCTTGGGCACAGTACTACACCCATTTCTTCATCTGGAAAAGTGATGCTGGGAGGATTCAGTAGCAAGCTGGCACATAGTGTCCGGTGGATGCCAGCTGGGTGCTGGGGATGCAGTAGCAGACAGGGTTGTCTCTTGTCCTTGGCACTTGGCACAGGCTGGGGAAGACATCAGAGGGTGACCTGATCAGGGAGTGAGAAGAGGCAGGAGGGTGGTCAGGACAGGGTTAGGGCTGGCCCTCTGCGATAGGAAATGGAAGCCGGCTGTGGAGACAGGTAGTTGGTCTGTGGCGAGGGGACAGGGTCTGTGGGAGGTGAGATCTGAGCTGCAGGCAAGAGCCAGCTCCCACTTCCCATGAGGAATTGAGTGCCCGAGTTCTCCCCACTTCAAAGGTGTAGAAACAGATTCCAGAAAGGAAGGGCTTGTCCAAGGTGGTCAGGCTACCAGGGGCATCAGGCCCGCTTGCCTGCTCCAGAGCCCTAACTTCTAGGGCCTGACCTGTTCCTTCCTGTCCTCTCCTCAGGATGTCATCCAGGTCTCTAAGAAGTTCCTGCCGAGCATGGCTGTTGGCTACTCCAGCTCAAAGCTGACCCTGCATGTAGGCGACGGTTTCGAGTTCATGAAACAGAACCAAGACGCCTTCGATGTCATCATCACAGACTCCTCAGACCCAATGGGTGAGTGAGGGCTGAGGCCACCACCCCTTCCAGCAGCTGACACCCAAGAAGGCTCAGGGCCTGCACCTTTCCCTATTCGCTGTGACCCCCTCAAATAAGACTCAGGACAGGAAGGGAGGCTGGACCACGGCCTGAGGACTGAGGAGAGTGGGGGCTTGGTGTTTGCCCCTTTTTCCTGTGCGCCCCTCTCCCCGCTCTAGACTGGCCAGCAGTGGGTGGGGCTGGGTTCCAGTCTTAAACCAAGGCCAGAGGTGGGCATTTCTCTGCCCATGAGAACCCCCAGGATTGGAGTTAGATGGGGGACCTCTCAGGTACTGGGGCATCAGGACTTCCTGCTCCTGCTCAGATTCTGAGCTCTTACTCTGGGCCATTATGCATCTGCAGTGGGTGGCAGTGGGTGGCCAGGGTATGCTCTCACCGGCCCTCTCCCCTGAAGGCCCCGCAGAGAGCCTCTTCAAGGAATCCTATTACCAGCTCATGAAGACGGCGCTCAAGGAGGATGGCATTCTCTGCTGCCAGGGTGAGCGCTGGAACAGGCGGGGGATGGGGTGGACGGGTGGCAGCCCTGCCCAGGTTGACACTGCAGGCCTCCCCCAGGCGAGTGCCAGTGGCTGCACCTGGACCTCATCAAGGAGATGCGGCAGTTCTGCAAATCCCTCTTCCCAGTGGTGGCCTACGCCTACTGCACCATCCCCACCTACCCCAGCGGGCAGATCGGCTTCATGCTATGCAGCAAGAACCCGGTGAGCTGGCGGCCTTCCCAGGGCAGGGCCTGGGTGGGCCCAGGGAGCCACACCATGACACCAGTCTGTCTGGGGCCCCCAGAGCACCAACTTCCGGGAGCCCTTGCAGCAGCTGACGCAGACACAGGTGGAGCAGATGGAGCTGAAGTACTACAACACAGATGTGCACCGCGCGGCCTTCGTGCTGCCCGAGTTCGCCCGCAAGGTGAGCAGCCCAGCAGGGCTCCCTAGTGGCGACCCTGTCCCCCGCACAGCCCTGCATGTCTCCTGACTGCCCTCGTGTCCTGCCAGGCCCTGAATGATGTGAGCTGAGCCCAGGTGCCACCAGGATGCTGACCAGGACCTCATACTGGACCAGGGGCGTCTCCAGGGTGCCCAGGCCCCACCACCCCTGGACCAGACCCCCTGCCAGCTCTCGCCCACTGACCAAGTTGTTGCAGACTCCAGAACGCTGCCCAGCCTGTCCTGCTGGGCAGATTGTCTGTGTGTCTGTCTCCCTCTGGCGCTCAGCCCCAAGCCTATACCAGCTCTGTACAGCTCGTGTCCCTGTCCTCTGCTGCCCCTCAGCAAACATGTGTATTTATATCAAAGTTTGCAATTGTGTCCCCTGACCTCCGCCAGTCCCAGCAGGAGCTCCATCAGGAATTACTGGTGTTCCCAGGAGTGAGGGTCTAGGGCTGCGTGCTCCTCCCCAGTGTCACATTGGGCCCTCCCCTTAACCTCTGGCACACAAGAACACAACAGTCACCAAACCAGCTCCCAGTCTGCCCTAGGAAGCTCATTAGCTATTCATACTCTTATCAACAGGGTTCCAGGCACTGACCCCTGCAGCCAGGGCTGTGGTTTCTTCTGGGACTGCACTGAGTATTCTAAGATTTCAGCCCCTGGCAGATTAAAAGTCCCAGCCTGTTACCTGGGTGGGTACTGGGTGTGACCCACACTGGTTGGACTATGATCAGATCTGTTAACCTGGGGCTTGTTAAGTGCAGGAACCTAGCTGGGTTCTGGACTCAAACCTGAGTCAAGCACTGCTCATCCAAACTTTGACTTCTAGAAAATTCCTCTCAGCTACCCCACAAGGGTTCAGGTTGAGAACGCAGGTGTGGGAGTGGACATGACTGTCCCCTCTCCAAGGTGCTGAACCTGCAGCCCTCGGTGTTCTCCCCCTCACCCCTTGGGCTCCCCAGGACAGGCTTGACCGATAGTCACCAGGGGGAGGGTCCCTTGCAGAGGCCTGAGGGCAGGGATGGGTCTGGAGGAAGGGCTAACCCAGGGAATTGAGGACAGGGAGTAGCCCCAAGGCGGGTGGCACTGGACTAGAATCCCCATAAAGCCCCAGGTTGACAGGAACAATTCCAGGACATCTGGAACTGTGGCAGTGGGAAGCCAGGGTCCCACTTTGCCACCAACCCTGGCCCACCACTGGCCATCCTTAGGCTCCCTGCCCCCATCAGCTCACAGGTCTCTGAGCATGCTCAGAGCTTTGACCCCATCCCCACCCCAGGTCAGCTCTGCAGTCTGCCCCTCTAGTCCCAAGCAATCCTAGAAGCATGCTGGGGCCTGTGCCAGTGTCTCTCCACTCGAAGGCCACAGTGAAGCCAAGAAGCAGCCTTCACCTCAGCCACTGGCACTCAGTGGGCTGGCACTTGCTTCCTGCAGAGTCTGGGACCAGGTGTCCTAATTGACTTGCTCTTCATAGCCACCCGTGGGGAGGAGGTATTAACATCACCAGGAAGATGAGGTGACATGCCAAGGCCACACGTCTGAAGCAGGCAGCTGCCCTGCTGCCTGTGTTCCCTGCAGTTCAGCCCCTCTCCACTGACTAGGCTCCAGGGTGACTCAGGCTGCTGGGGGAGAAGATGGGGACAACTTTGAGCCCTTAAGTCTGGGGGTCTCAAAATAAGGATTGGGGATGCAGCTTAGTGGCAAAGGTGCCTGGGTTCTGTCCTCAATACCCATCCCCACAAAAGTGCTATGGAGTTCCTGAGCCAAGTGCTCTGCATTAGAACGTCAGGGTCACCTGTTGGCAGAGGAGGCGGGGGAGGGGAGGACAGGCAGAAACAGTGCCTGGCCTGGATGCTGAAGTCCAGACTGCCAACCCTGGGCCTGCAGTAGCCCAGCATGGGACCCACACGCACTTGCCCACCTCCTCCGGGTGTCTAGGGGCCGGCCCTGGGCTCCGCCCCTGCATGGGCAGGTCTGCAGGAGCGCTGGCAGCTTTGCTGAGGATATACCAAGTCCCCAAAGCCCCAGCAGTCTTGGAGAAGGCTGCAGAAAGGCCCGGTTTGTGGCAAGGAGATGAAATGAATCCTACCTTTGTTTCTGTTTTTGTTCTGGGGATTGAACCCAGGGGCACTTTGCCACTGAGCGACATCCCCAGTCCTTATTTTTTATTTTGAGACAGGGTCTCACTGTGTGGCTTAGGGCCTTGCTTAGTTGGTGAGGCTGGCGTTAAGCTTGCGATCCTCCTGCTTCAGCCTCCAGAACTTCTGGAATTACAGGCGTGTGCCACCACGCCCAGCCTCACACGTGCTAGGCAAGCGCTCTGATGCTGAGCTACAACCCAGATAACTCCCTTATCTCTTTGAGCTGATTATTTTTGAACTTGCCTTCTGTGATGTAGCAAGAAATGTATTTAATCTTTGTCCCCAATTCCTGGCAGAGTTCCTAAAACCCTTCACATTTCCTGACTGTTTTTAGGCGTCCTTAAGAGGCTCATATTGTTGGCACCTGGTTTATACTAATGCGACCTGTTACTCTAGAGTCACCAGGAAGCCTCAGCCCTCAGCTGATCACCAGAAAGACAAACTGATTAAAGGGTTAGGACTTACAGCCCCACCTGCCAACCTCCCGGAAAGGGTTTAGGAGGCAGAGTTTAGGCTTTGTAAACATTTTTGGATTTTTAATTTTTTTCTTAAGAGAGGAAAGAAATAATCAATTTTTATTTAGTTTTTCATGTGGCCTTCCTTGCTCCAACACTTCTTTGTGTACATGGTGCTGGGGTGCAAACCCGTGTCCTCACGCATGCCCGGCAAGTGCTGTACCTCCAGCCACCGCTCCACTCCAGCCCCTGTAAACACTCTGGAAGGTTTTTTTGTTATGCTTTTGTACCAGGGATTGAACCCAGGACTTCTTAACACTGAGTCACACCCCCAGCTCTTTTTATTTTTTATTTTGAGACAAGGTCTCCCTAAGTTGTTTAGGCCTCACTAAGTTCCTGGGGCTGGCCTTGAACTTGTGGGGAGATTGGGATTATAGGCTTGCATCACTGTGTGTGCCAGTAAACACGTTTTTTTTTTGTTTAAAGAGGGAGTGGCTGGAGCGGTGGCTCAGCCATTCCGGCACTTGCCTGGCACGCACAAGGAACCTAGTTCGAACCCCGAAACCACGTATACAACAAAGTATCAGAGCAACAAAGACCACATGAAAAACTAAAAAAAACTGATTCTGGGGGCCTAGAGCAGTGACTTGGCGGTTACAGCGCTTGCCCGGCACGCACAAGTAAGGTCACGTACACAACTAAGTGTCAGAGCAATGAAGGCCACAAAGGCCACGTGAAGAACTCAATAAAGATTGATTCTGTCTCTATCCCTGTCCTCTCTTTAAAAAAAAAAATTATTTTTAAACTGACTCCCTCTCTCTAAAAAAAGTAAAAAAATTAAATAAAAAAAGAGGGACAGGGAGAGAGAATCGATTTTATTTAGTCTTTTCATGTGGCTTTCGTTGCTCCGGTACTTCCTTATGTATGTGTTGCTGGGTTTGAATCCATGTCCCTACGTGTGCCAAGCAAGCACTGTAACCTCTGACACTGCTCCAGCCCCATATGAACACTTTTTTTTTTTTTTAAGAGAGGAACAGGGCTGGAGCGGTGGCTCAGCAGTTACGGCGCTTGCCTGGCATGCGCGAGTACGCGGGTTCAAACCCCAGCACCACGTACACAATGAAGTCACAGAGCAACAAAGGCCACATGAAAACTAAATAAAATTGATCCTCTTTCTCACTATCGCTCTCTCTTTAAAAAATAAAGAGAAGAACAGTGAGAGAGAAAGACAGAATCAATTTTATTTAGCTTTTCATCTGGTTTTCATTGCTCTGTGACTTTGTTGTGTACGTGGTGCTGGGGTTCCCCGCGTCCTCGTGCAAGCCTTGCAAGCACTGTAACTGCTGAGCCCCTGCTCCAGCCCCCCATATGAACACTCTTGAAAAAAGAGATCCAAAGAGTTTCCAGGTAGCTGCAGCTCACCAGGTGAGTGACCAGAGGTGCCTGGCCCATGCTGTTCCTCTGCCCCTTCTTAATACTCTTTAGAAATGTGCTTCTGAGTTCTGTGAAGTACTCTGACAAATTAATGGGACCCAAGGGTTCCCGAGGAGACCCCTGTCCTATAGTTGGTTGGCCAAAAATAGAGGTGACAACTTTCTACTTGAGATTGGCATTGGAGTGGGCAGTCTCGTGGGACCGGGACTGAGCCCTTACCCTGTGAGACGTGAGGCCATCTCCAGGTAGTGCCAGAATCAACGTGAGCTAACGTGCAGATGTGTGCGCAGCAGGACAGCTCGGTGCACGGGTGCCCCGTCACGGGAGGCTTGTGCTGTGCTCATGCGTCTGCGTGGAACACTGTTGGTTTGTGTGTTTTTTCTTCTTCCTGTTGAACGTACTTACGTTACTTAATTTTTTTTTCTTTTTTTGTACCAGGGATTGAACCCAAAACCAAGGTTGCTTAACTACTGAGCCACATCCCCAGCGCTTTTTTTATTTTAGTTTTGGAACAGGGCCTCACTAAGTTGCTTAGGGCCTCGCTAAGTGGCTGTGAACTTGCCATCCTCTGGCCTCAGCCCCTGGACCTCTGGGATTACAGGTGTGCACCACCGCCCCTGGCAGCCACAATCTCTTGATTTTCTGCTAGGAAAAACGAGGACTTAGCTCTCCTTCCCTGACCCCACCTCGCTGTCAACGACTCAATCCAGATCAGCTGGTTATTCAGTGTTTGCACTGTTACAACACAAGCCTGGCTCGCAGCTGAGACAGGGGAACCAGGTGACTGACCTCCCTCAGCTGATGGGTTGATTTTCATTTTCTTAGTTCTCAGTAAAAATCACTGCTTAGCCCCAAGCCTTTCACCTTCCCACTGCCCCAAGTGGACTCCCTTCTCAGCCCCTGTCCTGTCTCTTGGTTTATTCCCTTGTTTTAGTGGAGCACATCCCGTGGTAGCTTTCTGAGAAAAGGAGAATGGGAGGTAAGTTGTTTTTTTTTGTTTTTTAAGAGAGAGAGGGACAGTGAGAGAGAGAGAAAAAGAGAATCAGTTTTATTTAGTTTTTCATGTGGCTTTCATTGCTCCGACACTTCGTTGTGTATGAGGGACTGGGGTTTGAACCCGTGTCCTTGCACATGCCGGGCAAGCCCTGTAACCGCCAAGCCACCGCTCCAGCCCCGAGTTTTTAATTTTTTTTTTTCTTAGATAAGGACAGTGAGAGAGAGAGACAGAGAGAATCCATTTTCACTGAATTCACATGGCCTTCGTTGCTCCGACACTTAGTTGGGCATGGGTGCTAGGGTCTTAACCTGTGTACTCGCACCTGCTGGGCAAGCGCCGTAACCGCTGAGCCACCATTCCAGCCCAAGTCTTTAAATTTTTGACATGGTGTAAAAATGGTTTTTATTCCACATTCACACTTGATTGACAGGTAGAGCCATGGGTGGGGAGGCTCTGAACTCACAGGTGGGTAGCCAACCATGCTGGCTCTCGTTAGAGGCCTCAGTTCCTCCCCAGGGAACCTCTCCAGCGGGACATTGGCATGTCCTCATATAGTGACAGCTAGCTTTCTCCAGAATGAGTGATCCAGGAGCCACTGGAAGCTGCCTCGTCACCAGCCCTTCAGCAGTGCCCTATCCATGGGTGTGAAGACCCCACAGGGTGTGAACACCCCCAAGGCAGTAGTCACCGCAGGCCATCTGAGAGGCTGGCTACCTCTCCCTTCTACTTTTCTTTTCTTTGCCAGGGGCTGGTGGGGGCCTCACTGGGAACTGTGCCCAGGAGCACTCTTCCGCTGAATCCATTCCCAATCCTTTTTTTTCCTTTGCATTTTGAGACAGGGTCTCCCTAAGGTGCTGAAGCTGGCCTCAAACTTGCAACCTTCTGCCTCAGCCTCCTGAGTCGCTAATCCACAGGCGTGCAGCACCCTCCTAGCTCTTTAGAGTTTCAAGGTGTTCTTTTTCCTGACACTTGTTTGTGATTTTCTATCAGTTTCTTTTCCCCTCCCCTCCTCCTCACATTTTCTGTCCGTGTAGGGCATGATTTTCTCTCCAGTGTCTGAAATACCTCGTGTACAGGTCTATTTCTCTGGGCCCTCAGAAGTCGCGCTTTATTCTGTTTGTTGGTTTGTTTTGTTTTTGTGGTGCTGAAGATCAAACCCAGGGCCGCATGTACTAGGCAAGTCCTCCTCCTCCACCAGCCCTGGGGGACACGTTCCATCAGTGCCAAGTTTTTCTTGCATGATTTTGTTTGTAATCCCCAGCCCCATTCCTGGCAACTTAGTGAGAGCTTATCTCAAAATAAAAAATAAAGAGCCAGGTGTGGTGATGCACACCTGTAATATCAGCAGTGCAGGAGGCGGAGGCAGGAGGATTGCAAGTTCAAAGCCAGCCTCAGCAACTTAGGCCCTGTGTCAAAATAAATAAATAAGGAGGGCTGAGGATGTGGTTCAGTGGTAGAGCACTTGCCTAGCATGTGCAGGGGCCTGGGTTCTGTCCCCAGTACTACAAAAAACATAAATAGCAAATCAGGTTGTGTGGCCACCAGATTCTGGGAGTTAGGCAGGGAGGGGCTGTGGCTTCCATCATACAGCCTGCCCTCAGCTGGGCCTGGGATGCTCCATTTTACTCGCCCAGGACTAAGTCTCCAGGCTGTGGCTGGGTGAGGACTGGGATGGCCCATTTTTAAAACACCCCTAGAAGACCCAGACACCCCTGATTCCACCGCAGACTTGGAAGGTGCTTTCTGAACCGTTATTTCCACCTGCTCATCATCCTTCCAGCTTCCAAAATGTAGACGCTGTCCCTTGTCCCACGCTGCCCCCCTCAGGCATCACGAGTTTCCAGGCCTCCCTCTCCCTCTCCCTGGCTCCGGTTCAGAGCAGCCCCGCTCTGCTCCCCCACCTCTGTGCAAGCCCACCCCACCTCACAGGTCACCAGGTCACACATCAAGGATGAAGGTCAGAGCCAGGATTTGTCCCCAGGCTGTTGCTGCCCCCGTCCACTCCTGGGTCCACCTGGCTTTCCTGCCTGGAACTGGGAATAGGCAGGAGTCATGGTGTGGATTCCCAGAATTCCAGGGCCAGGAAGGCTGGGGGCAGTGCCAGGCGCTGGACAAACAAACCAAAGGTGAGAGGCAGAGCAGGCCTGGCCAGCAGGAGGGACAGCATGCGGTGGCTGGGAGCCCCCAGGTCGCCACGCTGGACAAGGACCCCTGGCCTGGCCTGCAGGCTTCTGGCCCTCCTGGGCCTGCTGTGTGGCTCAGTGGCTTCACTCTTGGGCCCAAAGTGGCCTGAGCCTGTGTTCGGTCGCCTGGCGTCCCCTGGCTTCCCAGGAGAGTATGGCAACCACCAGGAGCAGCGCTGGGCCCTGAGGGTGCCTCCTGGCTACCGCCTGCGCCTCTACTTCACTCACTTCCACCTGGAGCCCTCCTACCGCTGCGAGTATGACTTCGTCAAGGTGGGCACAGACGCCTGGGGGCACCTCGAGGGCCTTCAAGGGCTGGCCAGGGCTGGGGGAACACCTGGGAGCAGGGTCCAGCCTCGACCAGGAGGGAGGGCAGGCTGGGTCTCGCCTCCCCTCTCTGTGAGCCCCAACCCCACAGCTGAGCTCAGGGACCAAGGTGCTGGCCACGCTGTGCGGACAGGAGACCACAGACACGGAGCGGGCGCCCGGTAACGACACCTTCTACTCGCCGGGCTCCAGCCTGGACGTCACCTTCCGCTCTGACTACTCCAACGAGAAGCCCTTCACAGGATTCGAGGCCTTCTACACCGCAGAGGGTGAGCCGAGGGGAGGGCCCTGAGGCCAGGACCTGCCTGTGGTCTTCCTACCTCCCCTGGGGCTGGATTCTTGTCAAGCCCAGCAGGACAGATGAGTTGAGCCCCTGGCCTGACACCCGCAATGCACATGCTGATTGGATAGACTGGGCCATCACCACTAACGGGCAAACAGGAGGGCCCCTCTGCCAGCCGGCAGGAGCACTGCCAGGGACCAGGGCAGGGTAGCAGGCTGTGTGGGGGCTTTCAGTCGACACTAGATTTCAAATTCTGCAGGGACCAGCAGGGTGGCCGCAGGCAAGTGGCTCAGCTTCTCTGTGTCCAGGAAGCTGCTGCCAGGGCTTGGAGGAGCCTCGTTGGCCCTGCCGCTGGGCGGAGGGGTGGCTGCTCGCGTTGCTAGCTGGGCAGGCTTGGCAGGCACAGCCTCTCACTGGTTTTGAAAAGGTGCCATTTATGTCTCCTGACCCCAGGACTCTGAAATGCTCAGGCCACCACCCAAGCCTCCTCTCAGGACCAAGTTCGCTGGTCCCCAAGTCCCAGGCCAGGGGAGCTGTGTCCCATTTCCAGCCCTCCTGAGCTCCTCCTGGCCCTCCTCTCCCCCAGACATTGATGAGTGCCGAGATTCCCCAAGAGAGGTGCCCACCTGTGACCACCACTGCCACAACTACCTGGGTGGCTTCTATTGCTCCTGCCGTGCGGGCTACGTCCTCCATCAGGACAAGCGCACCTGCTCAGGTGAGCCAGGGAGGCAGGGACAGGCTGGGCCAGCCTCACCTCAGGTTCCAGGCTCTGCAGCTCCTCAAAGCCAGCACTGCTCTCCCCAGGGGACGGAAGGGGGCCTTGGCCAGGGCCTACTAGCTCTTCTGCTTCGGGCTCCCCTGAGACCATGTCCCCTCCCTCTGCCCACCATCCACACACCCAATTCCTCCCACCCTCCTGGGACCCTTGGCCCGCTGTCATTCCCTCCCAGCTCATTAGATGTGCATCTAGCCCCACTGGGCTCTGAGAGCCCCTGGCAGCTGTCCCCAGCAGCCAAAGGAGGGGGTTGAGGGGTCTCAGGCATCCCTTCCCACCCCCAACCTCAGAGCGGATGACAGGGCATGCTCAAAAGCCGCCTGTCCCCAACGCCCTCCAGTCTGCTGTAGTCAGCTTTTTCATAGCTATAACTAAAGGCCTGGCAGGAACCAGTTTAGAGGAAGAAAAGGTTTATCTGGAGGCTTGCGGTCTTGGGTCTCAGACCACAGACAGCCACTACCACTCCTCGGGGCTGGAGGCGAGGCCTACATTATGGCAGAGGAGTGTGGTGGAGGGAAACGGCCCAGGGTGTCACCAAGAAGCAGAGAGAGACTCCACTCTCCAGCCACAAACCATGTACCCCGAAGGCACCCAGGGAGCCCCGGCCTCCAGCCACACTGATGTCTATCAGGGGACGGGCCCTGACTGATCGTTCCACCTGCAAGCCTTCTTGTGCCATCTGGCACCTGAGTTTCAAGGACACCTCACGTCCAACCCTAACAGTCTCCATGGCCCAGACCCCCTCTCCTAGGCACCTGTATGACTGCTGCCTTTAGGAGCTGGTGTCCCCAACTCCCTGGTCTCTTTTCCAGAGCAGAGCCTCTAGCCTTCCTGGGCTCCTGCCTGCCCCGCCAGGGTCCGAAGCTGGAGCAGCCCACGGCTGAGCCGGGGTTGCTATGCCGCAGCACCTGACTTGCCTCACCCATGACCTAACAATAAACCTGGCTTCACCTCCGCTGCTGCGTGGTCTCTGGGGTGAAGGGTCGGGGGTCGGTGTGTGCCCTGGCCCTCTCCCCTCGGTCCCTGCCCTCCTCACAGCCTGAAGAAGCTGGGTGGGTACTAAGGCCCAGAGAAGGGCAGGGGCTTGCCCAAGCTCACACAGGGGAGCCAAGCATTCTTTCTCCCCCTCTGTGTCCCCAGGACCCACTCCCGTTCACAGGGGGGAAGTATGGTCCCCCCACATGCAGGAGCCATTCGGGACAGCCACATGGAAGGAGGGACCACAGGAACTCCCCAGCTCCTGCCAGCACCCCTCCCCTGCACCCTGGGGCAGGCGAGCGGGCAGACCCCGCTCCAAGCAGCAGAGCTTGACCACCTTTGTGGCAGGAGGGTCCTCAGCTGCAGGGAGGAAGGGGGACAGAACCAGGGAGGGGGCTTGGCGCTGGGCTGGTCTCACCTGGTGTTGATGGAGCCACCTGGTGGGTGCACTTGGGACTGCCGGGTGGGGCATGGAGAAGGTCCAAGGAGAGAAGGGCTCAGCCTCCTTTCCCTTTCTGAGTTCCTAGGGACCAAGGAGAGGCTCCCTGCCTCCCACTTCCTTTGCCTCTGGCGTTGAGTCCTAGGGGTGGGAGTGGGGGCCCAAGCTCTCACGCTGAGTGCCCCTGACACAGCCACGGCCTCTAGGAAAGGGAACCGTGTCCCCAAATGTCCCTTCAGCCTTCAGGGTGTGGTGCTTGGCTTCCGCCAGAGCCTTGGGCAGGCTGTGTGCAGATCCCTGGCCAGACTCAGGCACACAGATGTCCTGGGCACATCCATCCTTGTGCCCCATCCACGGAGAGGGCTGACAGATGCTCCCCGCTCTTCCCAGCCCTGTGCTCCGGCCACGTCTTCACCCAGCCGTCGGGGGAGCTCAGCAGCCCTGAGTACCCGGGGCCCTACCCCAAGCTCTCCAGCTGCTCTTACCACATCCACCTGGAGGAGGGTTTCAGCATCGTCCTAGACTTCCTGGAGACCTTTGATGTGGAGTCGCACCCTGAGGCCCAGTGCCCCTACGACTTCCTCAAGGTGCCATCCCAGGCCCCTCCTGCAGCTTCCCCTCAGGGCAGCCCGATCCTGGCTACCTCAGACCCCCTGAAGTCTCTGCATGGGGTCATCTCGACTGTTGCAGGGGGAGGGGGCCCCTCCCCCTGCCCCCTCACGCAGGCGGGACCCTGGCAACAAGTCCTGAGATTCCAGAGCCTCTCCCTTGCAGATTCAAACAGGCCGGGAGGAATATGGCCCCTTCTGTGGGAAGACGGTGCCCCGCAGAATCGAAACAAACAGCAACACCTTGACCATAAGCTTCTTCACCGACACGTCAGGGGACAACACAGGCTGGAAGATCCACTACATAAGCACAGGTGGGCAGGCAGGCAGGAAGTTCAGGTTCTGTCTCTTCCAAAGTGTCAAGGAGTCCAGAGGAGGGGCTCTCCCGAGGCCTGACCTGGGAAGAGAGACCAGGTTTGAGTGGGGTGGTCCTTGAAAGGGTGACAGTGACGCCTCCCTCTCTCCACCCACCCATTCTTCCACCCATGAACCCATCCATACACCCTTCTGTACACTCATCCACCCATCTACCATCCGTGCGTCTATCCATCTACTCATCCACTCATCCATCCACCTGTCCATCTACTCATCCACCTGTCTGTTCACCCATCCACCCACCCATCCTTCTACTCATGAGCCCATCCATCTACCCATCCATCCACCTGTCTGTCCACTCTTCCACTATCCATCCATCTGTCTATCTACCCACCCATCTGCCTGTCCGCCCCTCCATTTACTCGTCCACCCACTGGTCCTCCCATCCCTCCATTCATCCATATACTCACCTACCATTCGTCCACCCATCCATCCACCCATCCATCTACTCATCCACCCATCCACCCATCCATCCACCTACCCATCCATCTACTCATCCATCCATCCACCCATCCATCTATTTATCCACCTGCCTACCCACTCATCTTCCCTTCCACAGATAGGAAATAGAAGCCACACTCCAACAGCCTCTGCCCTCAGTCCAGTGGAGGACAGTAACATAATCAGACTGGTGGCAAGCAGAGCCTTAGAGCCAAGGTTTGGGCATGGTGAGAATCCAGAGGGCCTGGCTAGGAAGGTGCCCTGAATTAGGAAACCCCCAAGACTGCATTTTCTGAAGCCCAAGTGGGTGTGTAGCAAGGTGGCAGTGTCTCAGGGTGAGGGAAGAGGACGTGCCACCATTCAGGGTGTGCAGCTATTGGGTGCAGTGTGGGTGTGAGGGTTTAGGCTGGAACTACAGTTCAGGGGATTGGCAGCAGGGCCATGACCTCTGACTGCATGAGCTGCTTCCATGCCCTTAATGCCCTTAACTGCCCTCTGGGGCCCCTCTGGAACGTCCAGCTTCTCATTTTTTTTTTCTGCTGTTATTTTTGGTAGTGGGGATTGAACCAGGGGTGCTTTATCACGGAGCTAATTTCCCAGCCCTTTTTATTTTTTATTTAGAGACAGGGTCTCTCTAAGTTGCTGAGGCTGGCCTGGAACTTTCATCCTCCTGCCTCAGCCTCTTGAGTCTCTGGGATTACAGGTGTGCACTATCACGCCCAGCTCCAGCACCTCATCCTCATGACAGATCCTCAAAGCTGGAAGCCCTGGGCTCCCATGGAGTCACTAAGGCTCTCCTTGGAGATTGATTCCCTAGGGGAAGCCTTTGGGCCTTCATGGGAGTGAGAGCCACCTTAGGACTGGGCGAGGCAAACCCATCTGCTCCAGCAGCTTAGCAGGGTGCTGGAGAGAGGAGGGGACAGAGGGAGAAGAGGCCAGGGGCCATGGCCTGAAGCCTCAGGGTGAGAGCAGGCCAGGGCTCAGGCTGGTTGGAGGGCAGGCTCCCAGTGGCTGATGCAGTGGGGTGGGCACTAGGCGGGGAAGCCTGAAGCTCCCTGAGTCCTCTGGGTCTCTTGCCTCCCGCCTTTCTGGTTTCTCCCCACACCACGCTGGCGCCCCATGAGGGCCAAGAGGTTTCACTGCAACTGCTCTTCCCAAGCAAGGCACTGTCCTAGGACTTCACCCCACCTCCAGGAGCTGTGACTGTGACCCACAGGCTGACTCTTCCTCTAAGTGTTACGCCTGGCACAGAGCAGAGCTCTGCGATGGCTGCACCATCTTTTTGCACACTTGCCCTTACGTACCTGTGGCTGAGTCCCAGACAAAGGCAAATGACTTTTTGTTTTCTTGGCACCAAGGATTGAACCCAAGGGCTGCTTAACCGCTGAGCCACATCCCCAACCCGCTTTTTTTTTCTTTCTTTTTTAAGAGAGAGAGAGAGAGAGAGTGTGTTTTTTAAAATTAATTTTATTTAGTTTTTCATGTGGCTTTCGCTGCTCCGAAACTTCATTATGTACGTGGTGCTGGGGTTTGGACCCAGGTCCTCTCACATGCCAGGCAGGCACCTTAACTGCTGAGCCACCGCTCCAGCCACCCCCCAGCCCTTCTTTTAAATTTTGAGACAGGGTTTCGCTGAGTTACTTAGGGCCTCACTAAGTTGCTGAGGCTGGCTTTGAACTTGCCTCCCAGGGCAGGAGAGGGATTATAGGCGTGGGCCGCTGCACCCGGCTTTCTCGTTAAATCTTAGGCAGCCCCGGGTACTTGTGGCAGGCTCTCTTTACATAATAGTTTGGCTCATAAATCAAGAACCTCAGATTGCCAAATGCAGACCGCAGCAAAATCACAGCCTGGTTTCCTCTGCACAGCCCTGCCGTGTCCTGATCCGATGGCACCACCTAATGGTCACATTTCACCTGTGCAAACCAAGTACATCCTGAAAGACCGCATCTCTGTCTTCTGTGAGACAGGCTACGAGCTTCTGCACGTGAGTCACTACCGAACCACGCGTGCACGATCGCGACCATTGTGAGATGCACACGCTGTGAGCAGACGCGTGGAGAGGAAGTGGGCAGAGAGCCACCGATCCAGCCCTCTTTTTTTTTTTGTGCCAGGAATTGAACCCAGGGGTGTGTAACCACTGAGCCACATCCCCAGCCTTTTTTATATTTTATTTTGAGACAGGGTCTATGCTAGTTGTTTAGGGTCTCGCTAAGTTTCTGAGGTTGGCTTTGAACGTGTGATCCTCCTGTCTCAGCCTCCCAAGTCAATGGGATTACAGGTTTGTGTCTCTGTGCACAGCAAATTCTGCTTTTTTAAGAGAGAGAGAGAGTAAAAAATCAATTTTATTGAGGTTTTCATGCGACCCCGATTGCTCTGTGTACGTGGGTGCTGGGGTTCGAACCCGCTTCCTCGCGTATGCTAGGCAAGAGCTGCAACCGCTAAGCCACCGATCCAGCCCCTGAGTTCTGCCTTCTTAAAAATTATTTTTTTATCTTTGGAGGGTTTCAGATGAAACTCAGGGCCTCACGCACTACCAGGCAAATGGTCTACCACAAGCTACTTTGGAAAGCTGGTGATCAAAACGGGAACTTTCCTGTTTGTTCACACCCTGCGGCCCCTCTCCACAGAGCGGCGGAGACAACAAGACGCATTCGCTAGCCTTGCTCCGCGAGCTCTGTGATGACGCCGCGTGTTAAATTAAGGTCCTCCCTCTGGTCAACAGATGACCTTCCCACAAAACAACTTCTGGGCCCACAAAAAATTAGACGGCACTGGGAAAGAGTACATTCTGCAAAGATATAAATAGGGATCACTGTTAAGGGAGAGGGAGTATAATTTTAAAAAATGCTTAGCGTGTTGCTTTAGGGGCACAGGTAAGAGATTAACGCGTCCTCTTTATGTTCTTCAAAATTGTCACTGAATCCCAGTGGTAAAAAGTAATAACATTGAAATGATAGCTGGCTATGCAACCCTCGGTCCTGTGGAGGGTCAAAACCAGAAAAAAAGTTCCCACCTTGCAAACTCTTTGGCCAGGCTCGTTCCTACGGTTCCTTGGACTGCAAACTTGTTCAGTTTCTCACTTAATTAAAAACAGAAAAAGAAACCTTGATGTCCTCTGAAGGGTAAAGCTTCTGCCACCGCCATCCTCTTGGGCAAGGTGTACTGGGATTGAACCCAGAGGCGGGCAGTTTACACTGAACCATCTCCCCAGCCCATTTTATTTTTATTTTGAGACAGGGTCTTGCTAAACTGCTGAGGCTGGCCTCAAACTTGTGATTCTCCTGCCTCAGCCTCCTGAGTTATTGGGATTAGAGGCGTGGGTAACTGCACCCGTTCATCCTCTTCCATTTTGTGTATATATGTTTTTTTTTTCAGAGAGAGAGGGACAGTGAGAGAGGGAGAGAGAATTTTATTTATTTTTCCCGTGGTTTTTGGGATTACAGGTTTTTGGGATTATGTTCTGAGTATGTTGATGCTGGGGTTTGAACCAGAGCCCTCCTCCATATGAGGCAAGTGCTGTAACTGCTGAACCACCTCTTCTTCTCCTTTTTTTTTTTTCTTTAAAGACAGGAGGACAGTGAGAGAAAGAGAATCAACTTTATTTAATTTTTCAGGTGGCCTTTGTTGCGCTGACATTTCGTTGTGTATGTGGTGCTGGGGTTTCAACCCGGGTCCTCGTGCACACCAGGCAAGTGCTGTAACCACTGAGCCACCGCTCCAGCCCCAGCCTCTTCCATTTTATTTATTTATTTATTTATTTTTTAAAGAGAGAGGGACAGTGAGAGAGGCAGAGAAAGAGAGAAACAACTTTATTTAGATTTTCACATGGCCCCAGCCGCTCCAACACTCAGTTGTGCACGTGGTGCTGGAGTCCGAACCTGGGTCCTTGTGCTTGCCAGGCAAGCGCCGAAACCGCTGAGCCACCGCTCCAGCCCCAGCCTCTTCCATTTTAATGTTTGGTTTTAGAAAAACTATTTCAATAAATCAGATAAGTTTGCCCCATAAATCACAATGACGGGGAAACCTGGTGACATGCAGACTCATGATAATATTGTTTTCCTCTGGCTGATCTAATGGCTTCACAGAGGGCTCCATTTCCGGTCATGTCCGTTTTCCCCAGACTTTGTTTTTTTTTTAAAGAGTGAGGGCTGGAGCGGTGGCTCAGCAGTTATGGCGCCTGCCTGGCATGTGCAAGGATGCGGGTTCAAACCCCAGCACCAACATACTTGGAACAAAAGCCACATGAAAAATAAATAAAACTGATTTTCTTTCAATGTCCCTCTCTATTTAAAAAAAAAAAAAAAAGTGAGAGAGGAGCTGGAGCGGCGGCTCAGTGGTTGGAGGGCCTGGCGTGCGCGAGGACCCAGCAGCAGAGACGGAGTGTTATAGAGGCAGGGAGTGGATGAAAAATAAAATTCCTTTTTCTTTTGAGACAGAGAACGAAAGACAGAACCAATTTTATTTATTTTTCCCTCTGGCCTATGTTTCTCAGACACTTCGTTGTGTACGCGGTGCAGGGGTCTGAACCTGGGTCCTTGCACATGCCAGGCAAGTGCTCCAACATCTGAGCCACTGCTCCAGCCCCTAAAATTGATTAAAAAAAAAAGGTGAGAAAGAATCAACTTTCTTTATTTAGAGAGGGACAGAGAGAGAATTTTACTTAGCTTTTCACACGGCTTTCGTTGCTGCGACACTTCCTTGTGAACGTGGTGCTTGGGTTCAGACCTGCGTCCTCGCGCAGGCCACTGCTCCAGCCCTCCTTTCCCCAGCCTTTGCCCAACCCCTTCAGCATTCTGAATATAAAGCAGTGGTGAACTCTGAGATGTGACGCGCTCTTGGACCACAGTGGAAAACACGAAGCATCATAAATCACCAGAGGTCAGCACTCGATTCGTACAACACCCGTGTGTGTTCAAAGTGAGATAGGGACAAGGTGACCTAACCCAGCAGAGCTTTTGGCAGCAGTGTGCAATGCACCATGGCAGCTGGCTGTGCACCCAGTCCTGGTCCCCTGCGTGCCACTGCACACGAGCTCCGTTCACATGGCTGCCACCTCCCTTGGGAGCGCTGGGGAGCCCTGCTCTTGACTTATGATGGCAACAAGGAAATCACTGTCCCCATTTCTCCTTAGGATGCTTTGCCCCTGAAATCATTCACCGCAGTCTGTCAGAAAGATGGATCTTGGGACCGCGCGATGCCAGAGTGCAGCAGTACGGCCGTGTGGTGACAGTCCCCCACCTGCTGCTACCTCACTGCTTCTGTCACTTCTCTGCCCTCTATCCAGGCTGCAATTCCAATCCCCTTCTCTTCCTCAGTCTGTGCCTAGTGACGAGGCAAAAGCCAAGGTGTGCGCTTTGCATGTGTCACACGCTCACACACGCACTGAGACCCGTCCCACCACCCAGTGAGCCCGACCACTGCTACTACTTTGGTGTGCGTCCCTCCAGTCACACGTCTCGGGGGTACGAGTGTGCACATGCTGCACGTTGAGACGTGTATCACACTTTTGTAGACTAAAAATCGTGTAAAATGTTTTCCCTTGGTACCAGGCATTGCACCCAGGGGTACTTTACTTTCCCATCTGGCCTTCAACTCTCCTACATTTAGTCGTGTACGTGAAGCTGGGGTTCGAACTCTGGTCCTTGCACATGCCAGGCAAGTGCTCTAACTGCTGAGCCACAGCTCCAGCCTGACATTTTATTGTTAAGCTATGTACCAGCCATGGTTGTTTTTTTAAAGAGAGAGAGAGAGAGGGACAGTGAGAGAGAGAGAAACAACTTTATTCTAGTTTTTCATGTGGCTGTCATTGCTCCCGACATGTCCTTGTATACATGGTGCTGGGGTTTGAACTCACATCCTCGTGCATCCCAGGCAAGCGCTCCAACCGCTGAGCCACCACTCCATCCCCACCAGCCATGTTTTATATTTTATGAGACAGGGTCTAACTAAGGTGCTTATTAGGGTCTCGC
Source organism: Aplodontia rufa (assembly GCA_004027875.1). Taxonomy (NCBI): domain Eukaryota; kingdom Metazoa; phylum Chordata; class Mammalia; order Rodentia; family Aplodontiidae; genus Aplodontia; species Aplodontia rufa. The sequence goes on from PVKS010010171.1 coordinate 50,442, forward strand.
TAAATTGCTGAGGCTGGCTTTTAACTTGAAATCCTCCTGCCTCAGCCTCCCGAGCTGCTAGGATCATAGGCATGCACCACCGCACCAGACTCATTTAAAGAATCATAAAAATTAGTATTTCTTCAATCATAAAAGTACACGTTAATTGAAAAAAATCAAATTCACAAAAAATACAGTGAAAGCCTCTTTTGTCCATCTCACCAAACTACCATTGAGTTTGGAGGTGCATTGGGGGTGTAGCTTAGTGAAAGAGTGCTTGCCCAGCCTGCACAAAGCCCTGAGTTCCATCTCCACCACTGCTCTATTCTTCCTCTCTTTCCTTTCGTCATCACAAGCATTCATGTCATTGTTACGGCCTTGAACCAGACGACTGCACCCTGCTTCCTCTCTGTGGGACCCCTTCCCTCATCCACCCAAACACTAACAGGCCTGCTCCTTCCTGTGTGTGCAGAGCCCATCCAGCCAGTTCGTTGTTTTCTGAGTTTCACTACCACATACACATAGTTAACATCTGCCCTTTCTTCATGCATTTTGTGCAAAGGTTTTCATAGAGCAGGTCCCTAGAGGAAATAGAATCTTTTTACAAATTTACATCCCCACCAATGAGAAAATGGTAAGGAGGAACTGGTAGTGGCGAGTGCGAGTCAGATGGGCTGTCAACACTAAGCCTGCCGCTTTCCGCTGTGTGCAGGTGGGCAAAATGCACCCCACCCCATCTTCTCATCGACAGCGTGCAGCGAGGGTTAAACAGGTGGGGAACTTGGCGGATTCAGACCCACAGCTACTAGGCCACTGCTATTTAAACGCAATTTCACATCCACAGTCGAAACACACCTGTAACTTGTGGGTGTCTACTGTGGAAAACACCCTTGTCAGTCCACAAGGATTTGAATTGGCTAGTTCCTGCACGTATGTAATATCCTAACCACTGGCCCCAACTCAAGGTTCGAAATGACACCCAACACAACCGCCCTGCTTTACAGGACTTCACGCTAAAGTTTGAGTGCGGGAAGGATCACGAGTAGGTGCTGGTCTATTTTATGTCCACAGGCCTGCTGCTTTCTTCCTCCCCGACTCTTTTCTTGTTGTTGGTACTGGGGGATTGAACCTGATCCCCAGCCACCCCCCTTTTTTTTTGAGAGGGACAGTGAGAGAGACAGAGAAAGAACCTTTTAATTTTTCACATGGTCATAGATGCTCCAAAACTTAGTTGTGTACGTGGTGCTGGGGTTTGAACCTGGGTCCTCGTGCTTGCCAGGCAAGTGCCGAAACTGCTGAGCCACTGCTCCAGCCCCAAGCCCTTTAATTTTTTCAGACAGGTCACACACTATATTGCTTAGGGCCTTGCTAATTTGCTGAGGTTAGCCTCCAATTTGCAATCCTCTTGCCTCTGCCTCCTGAGTCACTGGGATTACATAAAAGCACGTGCTGTTAGCCCAGCCAGACCTTGCATCTTGAGAGCTAAGGAACGCCAAGTGGTTCCTTTAGGGAAGGCGCCCCTGGCCTCACTCCTCTCCTGGTCCAGCTGTCTTAGTTTGGAACAGCAATTCTTGCCACTTCTAGAGACAAAATACATGTCAACCACGCAGGAGGAAATGCATGTAGCTTCATTACAGCAGTACACGCATGGCTACCCACTTAGATTTGCCACTGGTGGTCCCCAGACCTTTTCACTTGCTTTGTAGTTCTGGGGATGTCAGGCAAGTGCCCTGCCACCGAGCCCACCCTCAGGCCTTCCAGTTCTTTGTCACGTTGTCTGAAGGTGTGCCGGGCCTCCTCCTTCCCATATGTCCTCACTAGTTGTGGACTGTGGTCCCCCTGAAGAGTTGCCCAATGGCCAAGTGGAGTACCTCACGGGTCCAGAAGTGACCACCTACAGAGCTGCGATTCAGTACAGCTGCATGGAGACCTTCTACACAATGAAGAGGAGCCAGGGTAAGCAGGGCTTGCAAGTCGGGCTCCAACATTTACAACTTGAGCCCTTGTGGTCTTGAAATAAACTTTAACCAACATTTTTGGATAAGGAAGACGAAAGATTAAAATGCACTTCCCCCACGGCTAAGTGAAATATTACAGCTAAAGTGACTGTAATGTCAATTTGCGAGAATCTGGAAACAGACCTTATCCAGTAAATGACTGCTACACACACAATATATTCCAAATGGTTTAATTTAACAAGTCAAAACCTTATCATTAAGCACTTGAGATCTTGATACATATTCAAGTTACACGTCTAAAAGGTTTCCACTTCGCAAGCAAACACGGTAATGCAGAACTCTCCTATTTATGAAATCATGTAAAATGGTTAGTCAGACGCCTCTACCTCCCAGAGATGCTCAAGAATCGACATTTTTCAAGGGGGTATTCAAGCAAATGACAACCAACTTATACATGCAGTTAAACATTTTTGCTTTTCCAATGATTTGCAGGTAAATATGTGTGTGAGGCTGATGGATTCTGGACGACCTCCAAAGGAGAAAAACTGCTCCCAGTCTGCGAGCCTGGTAGTGGACACATTTATACAAGATTCGTAATTGACGTAAAGGAGCATGGGGCGGGAGAGAGCAGAGCTTTAGCTGCGGCAGGCAGAAATGGAACTTCGGCACTTGGCTTAGAGCAGAGTATGTCCTCATCCCCTTTCCACAGAGGCTGCGCAGTGCAGACTGCATCAGTCATCTGATTATTTCTGACCTTATAACTAGGCAAGCATAAAAAATTAAATGATTTCTTAAATTATCTCAAACCATTTATACATTTATAAACATGAGTTCTGTTACTTCTCTGTAAAAATGCTATTAAAACCCAAAGCTAATAACTTCATTATTTCCCTAAGCAATTGTTTTCGATGACATCTAGGTTTTTAAACATTAATGCAATTTGCTTTTTAATAGTGCTTAATTTTTTTTTTGCCCGAATTGGCTCCAACAATAGTTCAGAATGATTTTTTAAAAAAATCTGCAAGGTAATAATATATTCATTATCCCTCTGCTATCTGGCTTAGTTTTTAAAAACTAAACGTGGCTGACAAAATGTAAGTTTTAACATAAGTATACCACCATAACAGCAAACATATGCTACATTAACAAGCATAATTAGTTGGCAATAAAGACAGTCAATTTAGTGTTTGGAAGACTCAACCAGACCACCAATAATAATTTCTGAAGCTGAGGCCCTGACTACAACTGCAACACTGAAGTTTTTCGATTCAGGGGCTAAGTTGCCCAAGCTAGTCTTGAACTGTGGTCTGTCTCAACCTCCTGAGTTGCTGCAGTTACAGTGTGCTCCACCGCAGACAGCTCCCCAGTCTTATAGACCAAATTCTTTTAGTAGAATGAAATTTATCTTCACACACATTTCCTAAGGAACTAAGAAATAACGAAAGGATTCGTCAGGTCTTCTAACTACTATTTCACAACAGCCTTATGTGCCTACAAAGGGAACACCCTACACATGGGACCTAATTTTTGGCTGACGTTGCACACACACCATTGAAGTGGTAAGAACTCCAGAAAAGCCCCACTGGATTTCCACAAAAGCTCTTCATCTCTGCTTCTTCCCCAGTGTGTGGACTATCGGCCCGGACTACAGGAGGTCGCATATATGGAGGGCAGAGTGCAAAGCCTGGTGATTTTCCTTGGCAAGTCCTGTTACTAGGTGCGACCACAGCGGCAGGTGCACTTCTATCCGACAACTGGATCCTAACAGCTGCTCACGCCATATATGGGCAGAGAGCAGCAGCATCTTCCCTGGACATTCGAATGGGCGTCCTGAAGAGACTACCGCCTCACTACACGAGAGCTGAGGCCGAGGCTGTTTTTATACATGAGGGCTACACTCACGATGCTGGCTTTGACAATGACATAGCACTGATTAAACTGAAGAACAAAGTTGCAATCAATAGCAACATCATGCCTATCTGTCTGCCAAGAAGCGAAGCTGAATCTTTGATGAGGACAAATGACATTGGAACTGTATCCGGATGGGGATTAACTGAAAGGGGTTATCTTGCTAGAAATTTAATGTTTGCCGACCTACCTATTGCTGACCATCAAAAATGTACTGCTGCCTATGAAAAGCAGCTCTATCCAGGGGGAAGGGTAACTGGTAACATGCTTTGTGCTGGCTTAGAAGCCGGAGGCAAGGATAGCTGCAGAGGCGACAGCGGAGGGGCACTAGTGTTTCTAGACAACAAGACAGAGACATGGTTTGTGGGGGGCATAGTGTCCTGGGGTTCCATTAATTGTGGGGAAGCAGATCAGTATGGGATATACACCAAAGTCATCAACTATATTCCCTGGATTGACAACATCATTAATAATTTTTAATTTGCACATCTTCCATCAGTAAATGCTTTATTTTTTAGAAGCACCCTGTAAAAGATCTTAGCGGTAATGTGACATACCAGCTCGGCTCCACACAAAAAACCCAAACTCACTCCACTGAGCTCATCACGGGTGCCCATCTACTTTCCACCACCCTCACTTGCTGATCCACGGGAATACAAACCATTACAGCGTTCAGTGACACGCCTCTTCAGCACCCCAGGAACTCATACTTATGAAGCACCCACTTACTTAGGAGCCCATTTTTCGTACCAGTTGCTCATGTTTTTGCAAACTGCGTGCTCATGTTCTGTTTTTCCACTCGTTCTCTGCTCAAGAGTGTTTTATGTATTATAGCAGTACTGCTTTGGGGGAGTAACTTTGGAAAATCCCCTACCCCCACCCCAGAAATAAATGGAAAACACTGATACTTTAGTTCAGGTACTGATTTCCACATTAAAAACCAATACCACAAAACAATGAGATCCAATTTTTCATTAATCACACTGACACTCTGTGTCAGAGATGAAACGAACTTCTAAGGCCAATCTGGAAACACACTTCAAAAGTTCTACAAGGATGCATCATCTTTGACCTCATGAATTCCATGCTGAGAATTCAACTGAGCTGCAGGAATGTTCCCAGCCACTGGAAATAACCTAAGTAAATTGTTCAACCCCAGAACACTGATCAAATCAAATCTGGCCTTTCCACAAGATGAAATCTACTAGAAACAAGTGGTCTATTATTATCATTTGGAAGGGTTTTTTCTCTTCTAACACAAAATACTCGGGTACAAGTAAGCTAAACAAAAGACAGATCTTACCACAGATGAGTACTCTACCATACAACTCAGAGCTGCTCTCCTGTGTGCAACAATAAAAATTCTAATTATCACAAGCAACTGAATTACTTCACAGTTAACTCCCTGCTGTTTCCACTATGGAAATATAGGTGCTGAGTTGCAGTTCACTTGTTTTTTAGTACTGGGGATTGAACCCAGGGGCACTTAACCACCCAGCCACATCCCCAACCCCTTTTGTAATTTGTTTGAGACAGGGCCTTGCTAAGTTACTGAGGCTGGCTTTGAACTTGTGATCCTCCTTCCTCAGCCTCCCAAGTTGCTGAGATTGCAGGAGTGAGCCACCAAGCCTGACATAGGTGCTGATTTAATCTTAAGAACGTCATTTGATTTTAGTCAGCTACTCCTCCATAAAAATCCTTATTTTTGTGGTACTGGGGACGGAACCCAGGGCTTCGTGCATGCCAAGGCAAGCACTATGCCCAAGTTGCACTCCCAGCCTTCTTTTCTAAAAAGTTTTAAAATAGTAAACATTTAATTTTTTCAGTCTAGCTAAACAGTTATCATTACATGAAAAATTCTCCATTTTGGCCTAATTTTTGTAGTGCATATAAAGTGCAGTTTGCTGACAATCACTTTTTAAAGGTAACTTTCCAACATCTTTGCCACATAGGAAAAAGAAATTGTGTTTTTCCAGTAAGACTCCAGACACTAAACTGTGGTGACAACAAGACTTTTTATTCAACTGTGGTTCAAAAAAAATTTTTAGAATGAATGCATTTAGATGACCAAATAAGACTTTTAAAAACAAATCTTTGCCAAATAGTTTAAGTACTTCTAAACTTTAATTTTTTTTAAAGGGTAGAATAACTACCCACTATGTAGTATCATAAACATGTTAAATAAAAGGCTACTCAACATTGAAAGCCTTCTATGACCAGCAACGAGTTTTAACAAGTGTAAATAAGGGATTAAAACCATGCCATCGATAAGTTAACTTACCCCTGGGCTCCTTGAAGGCTTGTCAGTTTAGTCTTTGGAGGTCCCCGAGTACCATTTTAAGTGTTACCATGTTACTGCTGCTGAGTAATAGTGCAAGTGCTAAAATGCAAAATTCAGATGGTACAGGGTTTGGAAATCATGCAGATTTAGATGCAGAAAAAAATTAAAACAGCTCAAGATCCTTTTACAGAGGAAACTGATAACGAAACAATGTGCCAATCACAAGTCTAAAGGATGACTTCATTTATAAACGTTTAAAACACACTACTAGCAAAATGACAGACCTATTTATCATAATCTAAGAAGGCAAGGGCATTTGGTAAACTACCAACACAGAAACTGTCACATTCTTCCAATTACAAAAGAGCTCCTCAATTCTCACAGGATCAGCATTTACATAGAAGTACAATAAAGAATCAATATATATTATTGCTTTCACATTCTTAACAACGCATCGTGAGAGTCTAATCTGAGTTCTGTAAGCGAGTTTATCCAACATTATTATACTTCCCTCCCTCGGAGGGCAAAGCCCACTTCACTTAACACTGCCACAGACAGACAACCCACCCTACGGTTCTTAAAGCTATCAGGCTTCTTAATGGATTTCAGGCACAAGGTAATTTGTGGTTTCTTCTACTTTATCCCTATTGCAATTAATTCCACTTTTCAAATCCCAAACAGAAAGGTATTGATAGTCCATTCTTTTCAATTGTTAGGCTTTGCTACAAAGCATTTGAAAATAATGTTGTTTTGCCCACTTTCCCAAATATTTTTAGAAGGCATTATTTCCCAATGGAGATTTATACAGGCCACGTAATAGAACATCACCCAAATGCACAGAGGCACTAAGAAAAAGCTGGAGGGTACTGCTTACCATTTTAGGTGCGGTCACCCAGACTTATTAAAAACTAGATTAAAAAAAAAAAAAAAACAAAAACAAAAAACTTCTCACTTTGGACAATGCAAGAACAAATAGCAATTAAGTCTGGGTATCAGGTGTCAATGCATGACAGGTGATGAATCCATTTGACTTGAGACACTTTTCAAATAAGTTTATTTGAAGCAAAATAAACTACTGCCAAGAAACTTTATGAAAGTTCCATCTCAAAAGGGTCAAAAAAGGGGAATTAACTGCTATGAATTCTTTGCATTCAGGGCTGCAAAACAAAGACACATATTATTTAAATCAGTTTTATTTAAGAATTTCCAACATTGACAACTCTTATAAAAAGCATCCAAGCACAGGACACAGAACTGCAGCAAACAGCATTCTTATGGGAGCTAACAGACATAAGGACTTCCACCCTTCTTTGAGACACCTGAGCTCACTGGTGAACTCTGCTTCCAAGTACTCCTGCAAAGCACACCACAAGCTCAGTCCATGTTCTCAGCCCACCAGCTTCAGTTCACGTTACCACACTTACATATCAGTAACAGAGGAAAACACACACCATACAGCATTCACAGCAGTTGACAAAGGGGCAGGGGAAGTACAAGTATCATGTCACTTAACACATTCAACTAACGTGGGTTATCTAAGAACAAAACTCACTTAAAGTCTTCCAACAGATGTGGATGTCCTTTGAATGCAAAAAACATTCGTACATTATTTGCTATCATTGCTCTCTGCACACTCTCTCACCAAAGCCACAGGATTGAGAGACACATCTCGCCAAGTTAAAAAATATCCATTATGCACCACCAAGTCTCTGCACGCGCTCTCTCCTCTCCTCGTTCATACTAGCCTTTCATGCCTCGGCACCACCATCAATCCCACACAAGGTTTCAAAAGTTCAAACAGCCTTCTGGTTCCAAATCACAGCCTTGCGTTCATAGCGTTGATACGACTCCATGAAATAAAGAGTAGCGGATAAAAATGGGACACCCACCGTCAAAGACGCAGCCTGTGCAGCGTGATGACAGATTCTTGAATGAGAAAGCATGTAGACAGAAGTATTCCTATGGCAGAGTATTTACAGCACTACTTTCAATGAAGTGCTTCTTCCATAAACATTTGAAATGAGATGAACTGCAGAGATTAAATGAAGGCTTCATATTGTACTTTTGCATATGAGAGGAGACAAGTGTTAAAAAAACAAAACCGAAAGAACCAAACACTGACACCATGATCTCCCAAAGGAGGTTTTCTTAAGGAAAAAATCCATATGGTGGGGTTCAAATTAAAAAAGGAGAAAAGAATGTAGTTCTAATCAATGGTTTCCACTTTGAACATGCAAAGAATTCACTTAACAAGTCCAGGGATAAAACGTTACAGGAGAAACCTTTTGATATCAATTGTAGTGTGTTGGTTTACCAATCAGGCAAACAGCAGTTCACGTTCAGCCACTCAATATTTCAACCCTTTATGTAACAAAACTTATAAAATTCCTTCAGCTCTTCCTCTTTTTCTAAAGAAAAACGTCAAAAATACTGCTGAATATACTCCACACTGAACAAACCAACTTTGAAAATTCTTAGTACATATGTATTTTACAATATACTTACCATGAGTTTAGAAAAATTTGAATTCCCACCATTCTAAACTAACAAACCATAACCCACTGTCTACATTCCCCAGCCAGAAGATTTAGAATCCATGCTTGAGCCAAAGCCTCCATTAAAACCACTGCCTGATCCTGCATTTGATGCTGATCCCCAACCAATTGCAGCACCAGAATTAGAACCACTATAGGAGTTATTTCCAGACCCAAAAGCCTGATTTGGCTCCCTCTGCATGTTGCCCTGGCTTTGGTTATTACCTGATGGGCCCGACTGGTTCTGCTGACTGGCTAACATGCCCATCATACCCCAACTGCTCTGCAGGGCGGCCTGGGCTGCCGCCATCATTGCTGGATTAATGCTGAAAGCACCAAAGTTCATCCCTCCGCCCATGTTACTACCCTGATTGTTTCCCAAGCCAGCTCCACCCCCTCTACTGTTACCAAACCCACCCTGATTCCCAAAGCCACCTGGATTACCACCAAACCTTCCACTCCTCTCTAACTGCCTATTGCTATTGTGCTTAGGTTCAGCATTGGATATGTGCACGCTGATTCCTTTAATGATCAAGTCCTCGCCACAGAGAGACTGGGCAACCTACAAGAAATAAGGGATGTAAACAAAGGAGATTAAACCACTTACACCCCAAAATAGGAAAAAAACAAAAAACCAACAACCACTAGATTTTAATCATGATAAATCTATAGGAAAAATAAACAACAAATGCTCATTTCACTGAAACCTCCAACACTACCTTTTAGACTCAGTAAAGGTAACACGTATGTTAGTATTTAGAAGAAACTCAACTCCTGAAGACCACATAAAGGTACCCCAGACTTTAGCAAGTCAAAAGCTTAGCCAAGGATGCCAGTTAGCTGAATGAGAAAATTTTAAGACCAACTGCCTAAGTAGCTTGGAGAAATTATTAAGCAGAAAAATACCTGATCATCTGCGAATGTAACAAAGGCAAAAGCCCTGAATGGCTTGGGAATGAAGACGTCTACCACTTCTCCGTACTGACAGAAGAACTGCTGCAGCTCATCGGCAGTCATGTCCTCTGTACAACGCCCAACAAACACCTTTCTGCTTCTCAAAGGCTCATCCGGGCTTTGCTGGTAAAATCAAAAGGAAGGAAAAAACGTCAGAATTATTCCATAAGCAATGCAGAGAATATGCATTGCTTGTAAAACTTTCAGGTCAATCATGAAAAGGTGAGCATTCTATCTCTGGCATCAGTATCATCTTGTAAGCCTTTAACAAAGAATAAAGCTTTTTCTTTTTCTTTTTTTTTTTTTTTAAATAGAGAGAGGGACAGTGAGAGAGACAGAGAAAGAGAGAAACAATTTTATTTAGTTTTTCACATGGCCTTCATTGCTCCAACACTTAGTTGTGTATGTGGTGCTGGTGTTTGAACCCGGGTCCTCACACTTGCCAGGCAAGCGCTGAAACCACTGAGCCACCGCTCCAGCCCCAAGAATAAAGCTTTAAATTATGATACTGCACTTGGATTTAGGACAGTCAACGACTGAGAAATGTGCCCCTAATAAGCAACTCTCATCTGCCTGCTTGGAACAAGTTAGGCCTGTAGAGCAGCATTAACATATTCTGCCTTCGTGTTCGACAGAAACAAGAGGAAGAATAACCAATAAAATCTGAGCTGGGTAGGATTTAGCTCTGTGGCAGAGCACTTACCTAGCTTCCTCAAGACCCTGGATGTGATTCCCCAGCACAAAGCAAACAAACAAACAAACAAAAAAACCCAAACCAAAAAAACCCCAAGTTTTCGTTTAAGCACATGCTCTACCACTGAGCTATGTCTCAAGCCCCCACCCCCTCCACAACCCTTTCCAAGCATACTTAATGTTTTATTTTAGTGTCTTCTAAGCAAGTTTTTCAGCAAAAATTCCTAAAGAGGGGGAAAAAATTTAAAAAAAAAAAAAAAAAAAAAAAAGTACCTTGGAATTGGGCAGTTTGCAGTCACACCATCGTCCATCTATCATGTGCCGCTGTGACATTACTTTCACTTGGGTTTCATATTCCGTAAAGCGAACAAAGCCAAACCCTTTTGAATGACCAGTTTTAATATCTTTCTT
>PVKS010010172.1:0-61173 GCA_004027875.1 Aplodontia rufa
TGGGAAGAGGGGGGAACCATCCCAGAAGCCGATGTCATTCCTCCACAAACTATCCATTCAACGCATGAGCTCTTCTGGGGGAAAATGCAAAAGGTAAAATTCAAGGTGGATATCCATGATCTGGTTTTTCCCCTCAATAACAAAGTTTATATCCACTGATTGATAATGTTTTGATAATGTTTCTCCCTCAGCTGTATTTCTATATCCTAATAAAAAAAAAAGAAAGGATATGTATCCATATTAACAACTGACAGATGCAACGAAGGACATAACATGACATTATGCTGAATCCCAAAAAGCAGGAAGGAAGGAAGGAAGGAAGAGGAAGGAATGAACAACCTTGCTAAGGGGTTGAATTGGATGAGAACTCGGATCTTGCTGGTGGTTTTGGGCTCCTTCCTGTGACACTCTAGCTCTCCCTGCCTGAGCTTCTGTCTGCTCTTTCCTCACATTCCCCAGCGGTCCAGGGCATCTGTCTCTTACTGTTGGACTAAGCTTGCAGCTGGAGGCAAGGTTTCTTAAAAGCACTGAAAGAAGCACAAAACTGATGCTGGAAAGTCAGACAAATACTCTGCTTACTTCAGAAATTCAGGTCCATCATCACCTGTTTCTTTTACGAATTTAACCTGAGGCAGAAACACTCCTTGTTTTCAGAGCAGACACAAGGACATCCAGGAATATCAGTGCTACCAACTGGAAGCCACAGCTTTTCATTTATCTCGTTTCCTCAGTTCCTAGCACATAGTAGGTATTCAATATTTACCAGATAATCAGTGTCTCTCCAGTTTATAATCTAACCCAGAGGACTAAATTAACAATCAAGCAATTTCCATAACACAAACACCTAATGTATCTTGCTTATTTAAGCCTTAGTGAATCAAAATGGTAAATATTTTATTGATCCAATTTCACAAAAGAGAAAATTGAGTTAAAGTGTTTGGTCTTTGCCAATATTATTCAACTGGAAAGCAATAGAAAGTCTGGGGATCCATTTCGGATTTCTGTTACTTTTACAACCATACCCAACTGTGAGAGCTAGGTCCAGAGCTCAGGTGTTCTATTCCAAGTTTAATACCTTTCCACTAACAAGCCAGAAATTAGTTAGTAATTAGAAATTAAAGCAGAAAGATGGATAAAGCTTTTATGCTCTGCTCCAAATGGTAGCAAGCTTTCAGTGTTGTCCACACAAGTAGAAATTGGTTGTCTTCTGTCACTTCCCTTTACCTGAGAAATAGACATTTGATTATAAAAATTTCTCAGAGGGTGAAGAAAAGGTGACTGTACAGTTGCTAAATATTGACAGTGATAGTGTAAAGATGTGTGATTTTTCTGTATAGAAATAAAACTGTTTCCTGATTTCCTTCACAGGTCATGAGGACCCATGGATGATCAGTACTGGCTTAGTAGGTTGCAAGGTGGCAAAAGAGAAGTGGATCAAAGAGAATCATATGGATTGTGCACACAGGCCTTGAGCTAGCTGTTGACCAACTTGGGACGTTCTCTGGAAGGAGAGAGCTCTCTGCCTGTGAGTGCCTATGAGGTGACTCTGCTGGGTGTTATGTAGAGTGACATTCATAAAAGGCAACAGGGAGTGAAGGTCCCTGAGGGAAGATGTATAATATATCGTGTTGTGAATATAGGAAGGCCTTATGGGATGAAGAGACAAAAGGTCAAAACAGGTCAGATAGCTGGATACAGTGGTGCACACCTACAATCTCAGAAGCTCTGAAGGCTGAAACAGGAGGATTGCAAGTTCAAAGCCAACCTCAGGAACTTAGCAGGGCCCTAAGCAACTCAGTGAGACCCTGTCTCACAATAAATAATAAAAAGGGCTGGGGATGTGCTACAGCGGTTAAACACTCCTGGGTTCAGTCCCCAATGACAACAGCAACAGCAAAGTAAAACTCAGTTTCAGCTGTGCAAAAGTAAGGTAAAAGCAGGGAGTCCTGTCTTCATCCCTTGAATTTGGGAGCAAGTCAAGAAGCCAGAAACATACAACCTCTTTTTAAGAAGTCTTGTTTGAAATTTCTGGCATTGATTTTATTAGGGAAAGGGGATAATTTACAAATTTCAGTTTGCTTAGCTATAAACTGTGGATAATAATAAATGTCAAAGAACTGCGAGATGTAAATGAGATTAGGTGTGCAGTCTACTTGGGACAGTGCCTAACATACAGGAAGCACCCAACAATAGCTAGCTGGGACTATTTTTCCAGCACATAGCAGATATCATCAGTGCTGCAGGATAAGGAATAGTGGAGGTTGGAACTAGACCCTGGCCATTCAGAAAGGTGGTCTATTATCATGTGTTAAATCCAGATAAGGAGTAATGTTATACAGCCTAATACTTTTTTAGAGATACATGGGTAAGGGAAAGGAGGGATACGGGTGGGAAATTGGGGGAGGCACTCCTGGGGGTAAATCTAGTATCCAGAAACTATACACATTTTATATTATTTTGTTAAAAATTTGTACGGTTGTTCAAAAATAAAAATTAAAAAAAGGAAAAAAAAAAAAGAAATAGTCAATGCTAATTTCCTCACACCAGAGGTTTTACATTTCCATTCTTTGGAAATTTGGGTGTACGATGAGCAAGAATGAGAATGCACTGACAAGTGTGTCAGTGAATTTTATTTCTCATTTTTAAAAAATAAAAAGAATGAATAATTTATAGAGTCTAGCTCCACGGATTCTGGGGCTAGATGCATTAGCTAAAATTCTGATTGTGATACTTAATAACTCTACACATTTGGGCAAGCTACTTAACTTCTTCATGCTCCAGTTTCATTTTCAGTAAAAGATTATATAATATTAGAGAAGAATTATGCCCCCTATCAAATTCATGTGTTAAAGTCCTAACTCCTAGTACCTGGCGGCAATGTGACTGAGTTTGGAGTTAAGATCTTGCAGGAGGAAATCAAGTTAAAGTAGAGTCATTAGGTAGACCTTAATCTAACCTGACTAGTGTCCTTAGGAGAAGAATTTAAACACAGACAAGGACAGAAGAAAGACTGTGAAGGTACAGGAAAAAGATAGCATCTGTAAAGTCAAGAAGAAAGACCTTAGAAGAAACCAACCCTGCAGACACCTAGATGTCACACTTTTATCTAGATTTATAAGAAAACACATTTCTATTGTTTAAAGCCACTGAATATATGGGACTAGCTTATAGCAGCCTCAGCAAACTAATAGGTAATAGTACTTAACAGATGGGATTGTTATAAGTATTAACTGAATTAATATATGTAAAATCACTTAGAATAAAGTGTAGCATACCACAAGTATTGCCATTATGAATATTGATGTTATTCTTATAATTACCTTCTATGACTTTGTCTTTTTCTTCTTCCTTCTTAAATGTTGTTATCTACTATGTCTTCTGGTCCTTCAAGACTTAGGTCAAAGGGTACCTCCATGAAAATGTTAACATGAGTTAATATTTTCCTCTTCAGTTTATTGCCTATGTCATACTGCATTGCAATTATTTCATTATATGTCACTCTCCAACTTTCTGGATAATTCACTGTGAGCAGTGCAATTGTCTTAATGACCCTGTATCCATCACAGGGCCTTCACAGAAACAAGGAGATTGCCTTCAAATCATTGAAAACTCTCACAAACTGTACATAAAATTTATGGGAATTGTTTATTCTTATTTGTGAAAGTAAAAATTTCCATCAAATTTTAATTCAAAATATGAATTAAACATTTTACGAATAATTTATTTAGTTATTAGACATCAGAAATTGGAGAGGGAAGGATCTAAGATTTTGACTTGGATCTGTGTGGATTGTGCTGTTCATTGACCCACAGCAGTTTGCAACGGTACCTGCCATGTAATGGCATGGTGTCAGGTGCTAGAAATACAAAGCCAAATGAAGGACTCATTTCCAAGAAGTTGAAATTTGGTCAATAAATCAGAAAGAACATGAATACCATGATAGAACTGGGGATTTTTGGAGAACAGACAAGAAGTGATACATCTGCTGGGGTGGGGTAGGGGTGTTAGATAAGGCACTCTTTGGGTGGCAATTGATATTATGTTTAGAAAAATGAAAGCAGAAATCTGTGCAAAGTTTTAGAAAAGAAGCTCAAGAATAAAGGACCCCAGGCACAGCTGGGGGTCTTGTGAGTAGTTCAGAAGAATTGAGAGGAAGGATATATGTGAGTATCTGTCAGTGAATGTGGTTTAAAGCAGCAAATGTAGGGCATTGTATAAAATTAACAAGTCCAAACATACTCTGAAAAATATGAGAAGCCGTTGGAGAATTTTAAGCAATAAAGTGACAGAATCATGCATAATTAATATGTCTAATTAATGAAAAATTGGATGAACCAACAGCTGTGTTTGGGGGCTTAAATGGAACAACCACTTAATAAATGGGATGGTCTACTTATACTGATACCACTGGGGGAAACTTGGAGACTTTATCCGAGTTTCAAATAAGAGCATCCCAGTAGCTCTATTTCCCAATGCTCCTGGCTAATCATGAAGCCCATTTAGGGACTATTTGGAAATTTTCACTGAATAATAATCCTTTTAAAAGAAATCCCCACTCTAAGAGCCTAGATTGTCAAGGATGAGTAGCCTCAAATGGAAAGCTTGTTAACTAAGAAATTCAATTGAAGTCAACCACTAAGAAATTCCATTGAAGTCAACCTCAATTGAATATAACCTCAAGTATATGCTCTACAACTTACTTCTTAATTTGGTTGAGGAAAGAGAAAACAAATCCATGGGGGGTATGGTGAGTAGTTAAAATCAGATTAAAACCATTTAAACTAATAATTAAACTTCTAGAAACTTAGCAAAAGAACTAAAAAGAACTAGGGAATTAAATTTCACTGAAGAAAACCAGTTAATTTTTTATTTCTCCTTTTCCATAAACATTTAAGTGTATCATTAAGTGGCAGTTACCCTATTGGGAAGTGTTTTGAAAGGGTGCTAATTATAATGTACACCCAGGACCAAGACACATACACTAAGATAGAAATTGCACTCCAATCAAGTGAGACAGGCTGTTCATGAGCCACATCTAGTCAGGGTGAATCTATGAGAAGGAGTCCTAAAGGGCCAGCCTATACAGATAACGTTGGGTGTAAGTGGGAAGCTAGCTATTCATTTATCTCTAAATGGATATTAAGAACTGATCCTCTCCTCATGGATCTCATGCCATACTGTGATCAATTTGTATATCATATATCAAGGTCATGTAAATGAGTTTTTAGAGACATTGTGTAGAAAGCTTATGAAACATATATAAGACATGTCCATAAAGCCTATGTCAGGAGCTACTAACCAACTGGAGGAGATAGGGAAAACTCCATAGCAGGAATGATATTTAAATTGGATTGGTAACAGAGACTGAACGGTTGAATGTTTTCCCTCATTTGTGAAGACTAAAGCAAAACCCAGGCTTGAGTGAAAGGCATTCAAACACACGTATTAGACCCAGCAAAGGCAGCACATAATCTACCCAGTTCTTCACTTGGCCTTCGCTGCTCCTGCACTTCACGGTGTACATGGTGCTTTGGTAGGAACTCGCAACCCTGTGCATGTAAGACAAACTCTGAAGTTGCTGAGACACCATTTTACCCCCTCGTTCTGTGCATTTTTGTAATTGGAAAATAAAAGTGGTTTGGTGTGAACTGGAATGTTGAGTAGTTGAATGATCCATGGGAATTGAGACCAGAAAAGCAGGAATGGGTCAGATTGTGAAGAGCCTTGTAGGTATCAAGGGGGAAGAGTTTGGCTTTAATCCTAAGGGTCAACTTGCCAGCCAAGTACTTTAGATGAGGAGTAACAATAATTGGATTTGAATTTTAGAACTTTGATTATCGAGGATGTGATATTTGATTTTATAACAAATTAAACTATATTGCTTCCAGTTATTGGAGATTATGAGGCCAGTGATAAATAAAGCAACTTTTACATGTGAGATATAATTACAGTGAGCCCTGCATGTCTGCCCAGTGCTCTTGAATCTGTGGGTTCAAACATCTGCAGATTGGACCAATAAGAAATTGCATGTTTTCTGAACATGTGCAGACCTTTTCCTTGTTGATATTTTCTAAATAATGAAGTACAACTATTTAAATAGCATTTCATTGTGTTAAGTATTGTAATTACAGACTATTTAAAGTATACAGGAGAATGTGTATAGGTTATGTGCAAATACTACACTATTTTATATAAGGAATTTCAGAATCCATAGCTTTCAGTGTCCACATGGGTCGTAAACCAAGGTTGCATGGATACCAAGGAACAAAATTATTACCTTTCTTCAGATAGCTATGCTGTCCCTCTTCCTCCCAAAATTTCTCACTTAACATAAATTTTTCCTTCTTTTCTTTTTTTAATTTTAAAAGTATTTTCTTTAAATATATTTTAAACATATATAAAACTAACATATTTGTTGGGTACCATATGATGTTTCAATACATTGTGTAATATTTAAATCAAGGTAAACATATTTATCATTTCAATTATTTGACATTTCTCTGTGGTGAAACATTAAAAATCCTTTCTTGGGGCTGTACCGGTGGCTCAGCCTTGCTTGCACAGAGACACAGGTTCAAACCCCAGCACCATGTACACAATAAAGTGTTTCAGCAATGCAAATCACTTGAAAAACTAAATAAAATTGATTCTTTCTCTCTCTCATACTGTCCCTTTCTCTTTAAAAACAAACCCTTTCTTCAGCTTTTTGAAACATATCATCATCTACAGTTAGTCTTCTGTGCAATAGGACACCATAACTTCTTACTTCTATGTAACAATAATTTACTATTGATTAATCAACATCTCCCCTTCCACTTCCTGTTTCTACCAGCCCCTCCTGTTTATATAAGATCAACTTCTTGATATTTCACATATTAGTGAGATCATACATTACTTCTCTTTCTCTGCCTGGCTTATTTCACTAATCATAATAATCTCTAATTTCATTTATGTTGTTGCAAAGAACAGGATTTCCTTCTTTTCATGGCTGAATAATGTTCTGTGGTGTATTTGTATCATGTTTTCTTTGTCCATCAGCTGGTGGAAGCTTTGGGGGCTTCTTTTCTTGGCTATTGTGAATACTGTTGCAATGAATCATAGAGTGCACATCTCTTTAGCATACTGATTTCATTTCTTTTGGGTGCATACCCAGGAGTGGGATCTCTGAACCATATGGTCAGTCTGTTTTAAATTTTTTAAAGAATCTTCATATTGTTCCATAGTTACTATACTAATTTACATTTCTACCAAATGTGCAAATGTTTCCTTTTCTCCGAATCTTTGCCAGGCCTTGTTATTTTTAGTCTTTTTTAAAATTAATTTTTAATTTTTAACTCATACAAAAAACCAAAAGTTGTACGTATTAATGGGGTACCATGTAATGTTCAATACATGTATACCTTATGTAACATTTTGATCAGATTAAGCATATTTACATTCATCTCCTCAAACATTTGTCTTTTCTTTGTGATGAACATTTTCAAAATCTTTTCTTCTAATTTTTAAAATGTCTAGTACATAGTTGTTATCTATAGCCAATGTTTTGGTTAATAGTACTCCAAAGCTTCTTGATCCCATCTAACTTAAACTTGGAAAACATTAATCACACTCTTCCTGACCTTCTCTCACATTCTAATTTTTCCAGTACAGGTACTGAATGCAGGGCCTCAGGCACGCCAGGGAAGAACTCTGCCACTGCACTACATCCCCAGTCCTTCTCCTTCTGTTTTTACCAGCCTCAGGCAATCACCCTCCTACTCATATCTATGAGATCAACTATTTTATATTTCACATGTGAATGATATCCTATGATACTTGTATTTCTTTACTTGACTTATTTCACTTATCATTATGATTTCTAATTCCATCCATGTTGTCACAAATGACATAATTTCATTCTTTTTATAGATGAATAGTATTCCATTGTTTATCTGTGCCACAATTTTTGATTCATTCATTAGTTGATAGACACTTAGGTTGATCCCTCTGCTTGGCTATCGGGAATAGGGCTGTAAAGAACATATTTCCTCAACATGTTGATTTCATTGCCTTTATATTAGGGATATGTATATTATATACATATATATATTCTCCATATAAATATTTTCTCCATTGTGGGACTGTTGGATCATATATTAGTTCTATTTTTAGTTTTTCAAACATCTTCTACACTTTTCCATAATGGTTATTTTAGCTTACATTCCCACCAATGTGCAATGATTTCTTTATCTCCACATTTTGGTAAGCAATTGTTATCTTTAGTAATTTTTATATTAGCCATTCCTATCTCAGTAAGGTGATATCTCATGGCTTTGATTTACATTTCTTTGATGTTTAATGATGCTGAGCATTTTTTCGTATATCTGTTGCCATTCATATGTATGTTTTCTTTTGTGAAATGTCTATTCAGATCTTTAGCCTATTTTTATTTGGACTTTTTGGTTATTAAGTTGTTTGTATTTTTTATATATTCTGAATATTAATCCCTTGTTAGATATACAGTTTCTAAAAATTTTCTCCCATTTTTGTATTATCTCTTTACTCTGTTTTTTTCTGTCCTTTTATGATGTCATTCAAACAATATTTGCCCATTCCAATGGCAAGGATTCTTATGCATGTGGATGTTCACTTTCCAGCATGATGTATCCAAAAAACTGTTCTTTCCATAATGCTTTTCCTGCAATTCCTCATTAGAGTGCTAATTTTGAGACTGTTAGAATAATGAAAACGACTACTAATAAATCCACTAATAATTCGCATTTTTTTGCAAATGTCTCATATCCAGTATTAAATTAAGGATTTTGACTTATATTACCAACTTATTTAATTCTCCAACAAAACACAAGTAAAGTACTAGCAACAGTAGCAGTAGTGAGAGGTCAAATAACTCTAAGTATACACCAGGAACTCATTTAATCCTCAAAATAACTCTATAAGGTGCACTTTATTAATATTGATATTTACAGAGAAAACTGAATGGCAGGTGGATTAAGAAGTTTACCCATGGTTAACAGCTGTGAAGTTCCAAGCAGCACTATCTCACAAAACTATTCCCATTTGAATACACATGAAAAATAATCAAGTAAAAAAGTAATAATTTAGTTGACTTCCTCAATTCTTAAATTAATAAATAGACACCAAGTGCTTTCAATTATGTTTTGCAAATACACACATACATAGTGATTGTGTGTGCCTTGGACATTTTCACATTTAATCAAAAGAAAAGAAAAAACACTGTAGAAGAAATTTTGAGCAAAAAAAAAAACCTTTGGAAATGATTTTTTTTCTGTTTGCTGCCATGATCATAGAACCTACAATAAAGCCTGTACACAGTTGACACTCAATAAATATTTGATAATTAGCTATCCCAGAGAAATTCCAGAATCCATGTGCCAAGAACAAGGAGACTATGTTATGTATTTTTGCAAACATATGTTCAGCAAATTTTTCTGAGCATCTGCCCACAAAGGCAAGCACAGGCAGTGTGTATGGTAAAGTAGGAATTAAAAAGTTTAAAAAGGCAGAGTGCTACCCTTAAGGAACTTCTAAAGAGGAAACCACTTGGACAATTTATGTAATTTCATATCTTAATCTCTGAATTATTTTATTTCTTTAGTCAAAGCTGTGGAACCTGAATCTGATATGGAGAGGTATCTTTAAGTGCTGAAAGAATAAATAAATTATCATTAGTGGTAATAACAGCTAAATAAGTTGAAGGTGGACATACATAGTATAGGTATGCTTTCACTTACCAACATTCCTGTCAAAACCAGCAGATAATATTCCAACATACTCACTGAAATATCCCTAGAATTTTAAGTATCAATATTGAATGTGACATTAATATATATCTCCTTGCTTCTTTTCTCCAATTTTGAATACTTCACCTGCTTCCAAGAATTACAGTGAGGAGTTCATCTAATACCTATACAATGAGCTCTTTTATTTGGAAAGAAAACTCTACTCCTGACAAGATACTAATTTTCTACTTTGTGCATATGGCCCTTAGACATAAATTCTAATAATCACTGTCTTGCAAGAAATTGGCATATTTTTATAGGCACTCAGAGAAATCATGGAATTACAGCTTCACTCAATAACTCACATCAGAATCTGAAGGTTCCTGCATTCACAGTTGCACAAACGTTACAACTCCGTTAGTCAATGTACACTACATTGCAATGAGAGTTAGAATATCCTTTACTTCCTTGTAGCTCTAAAAGTCCCTGTTGGTAAATGTCAACAAGAGCTTCATTCATCATTCTGGATCACTAATATGACATTTGCCAACTCGTCCATACCCAAACTTGATCTGTATACCCTCTGTTTCTGCATCTGCTCCAGAATACATAATGAGAAAAAGTTTACCTTTGTGTATATAGTTTTTTTTTTTTTAAGTAGAGAGAAAAGCGAAAAGTGGGCAGACAAGAAGAAAACAGTAAAACCTATGAATGTCAGCCAAAGGAGTTTGAATTTGTTCTATATGCACTGGTAGACACTGTTGTCATTCAGTGAGGGTGATGTGAATAAATGACGCACAGAAAGATTTATATGGAAAGGTTGTGCTGGATGGAATTTTTTTGGAGAGATCATCAGTGGCGTACCAGTGCAAATGGCATGGTTAACTAACTGGGGCTTTCTCCAAATGTAAAAATGTTAGAGTAATCTCTGCAGATCTGACAAGAAAACAAAGAAGTTCACAAATATTTCAGCAAGCATGAACTAAAGGTTTCTTTCCAATGAACAGCAAATATTCCTTGTCTGCCTAGGAATATTTATGATGTACGACTATAGAAGCATATGGAGCACAAATGCACAAATAATTCATGCAGTAATAAGACTAAAATCATTGAAAATTCAGATGGGAAAAACATGAAGTGTTCAAGTGTAGTCCAATGAATAAGGAAGACAAAGCAAATCATTCTTCAGAAAGCAAATCCCACTGGAACTGACAACCTGACATCTTAATCACTATAAATGGCCCTGATTACTGCAAGGAAAGAGCACAGGAGAAGATGGATAGAACACTGAAAAGAGATTCGCTTCTATATGTTTTGCCATTAAATAGCAGTTAGATACTCACCCAACTACTCACATTGTATTTTTTTCTATAGCCAGTCTTGTTCTATCTACATACCTAAGTTCCTTTCTTTTTCTACTCCTCTAATTTTCTATTTTAATTGGAAAAACATTAATGAATTAAATTATTCCTTCCAAAGCTAGTGATCTCAGTGTCACTTAATTTGGACTTAAAATGTAAATTCCCACTTTGTGGCAAAGAAAAAAAAAAGCTATTATTCCCTTTATATTGAATCTTTACTGTGAGAGAGAAGGTAACACAGACGAAAGGAATATTTGTTGTGCTAAATAATGATCTGTACAATGGTGAGAGAGATGAGTGAATCCACTCCTGAAAACAAAGAATAATAGAGGGTAGAATACCAAGGGAGTTACATGAATTATTTCAAGAGTCAGGAGTTCTAATCAATTATGGCCTGCTGTCTACAAGTGATTAGTCATCAAATTTGTGAAATAGAAGTGTCCAATTAAGGAAAATCAGGGAAAACAGGGGCTATGAAGATATATTCACTCCATAACCAAGAAGGTACTGTAATGGAATTCTGAGAGATGAAATAAACAGGAAAATCATATTTGCAAACTCTCACTTAGCCCAGCTAACAATTTCTTTCTTCTTTTCAAAGGTCAGAGGAGTAAGCTCTCTGTTTTCTCCAACTACTTAAATGCTTTTCTCCAACTACTTAAATTCTCTTGGACAATAAATTTTTAAATTCATTTTCTCCAAGTCCCCCAGTTATTAGGACTTCCTTGTTCCTTTTGAAAAGTTGAGCTAGCCTGTATCACTGAGGATCCAATTTGTGATTTCTGTTTCTGCCCAAATCATTTGCGAATCTGTAATTGTTAAGAAAATATTACTAGTGGCTGGAGGGGTGGCTCACTAGTTATGGCTCTTGCCTGGCATGAGCGAGGATGCAGGTTCAAACCCCAGTACCATGTATACAATGGTCAGAGCAATGAAAGCCACTTGAAAACTAAATAAAATTGATTCACTCTCTCTCTCTCTCACTCTCACTGTCCCTCCCTCAGAAAGAAAGAGAAAGAAAGAAAGAAAGAAAAGAAAGAAAGAAAGAAAAGAAAGAAAGAAAAGAAAGAAAGAAAGAAAGAAAAGAAAGAAAGAATGAATTACTAGATGTAAGCATTCAAAATAAGTTTCTCAGGGCTGGAGCAGTGGCTCAGTGGTTGGAGCACTTGCCTGGCATGCATGAGGACCCGGGTTTGAACCCCAACACCACATACACAGCTAAATGTCAGAAAAACAAAGGCCAGATGAAAAAAATAAAATTGATTCTCTCTCTCTCTCTCTGTACTAAAAACAACAAAAAAAGAAATGCAGTTTCACATATATTTGATTACACTGTGGGTCTGGACTCAAAACTGATGTCAGAATTAATAAAGTTTATTATCTTAAGTACATAAATATCATATATTAGAAAGAAAGGGAAAAAGAGGAGTACCCCCTGCCACTTCATGAAACAATGGAAGGAAATGGAACTTGGGAAAAATGTTTTTCCTCAGAAAAAAAAAAGGAGTTCTTAGATGTATAAATCCTATATTACACACATCCCTAAAACTTGGGGCTTGAAGGAATGCTGTTATGTAGCCAAGGAACTGATAAATGTGTGGTCTGATTTCATTGCAGAATCGGTGGGCTTACCATCCAAAAGGGCTTTGAGACCTTTACTTCAAATGAAGTGAGAGAGGTTGTATTCACATATGGTTTATGTAGAAAATGCTGTTAAGTAATTTAAAAATATTCTGGATTTTTACTTCTGGCAGAACACCAGGAGGAAATCTGTGGTCCTGCTTCTTTAAAAAACAAGCACAATTTATAAAATTTATGAAAAAATCCACAAGAATTTAGCCTCTGGAAATTGTTCTAGCACACACAGAAAATGAAGAAACATTTATTCAAGAAAAATCTGTAAACATTAAGAACAGTGAGAGACTGTAGTGCTAGAATAATGAGTGTCTCATTTCCTCTCGTTTGACAGAGTTTGTGTTGAATTTACAGATTTAGAGAATATTGTTATCATTATTAAGTTTTCCAAACCATGAACAAGAGATATCTTTCCATTTCTTTAAATCTTCATTAAAAATCTTCAAATGTTATTTTTTAGTTTTCAATGTCTGAGCCTTGCAAACTTCTTTGGTTCAAATTATTCCTACTTGTATTATTTTTTCTGATGCTGCTGCAAATTGTGTTAGATTATTGCCAGATTGAAATACAACTGATCTTTATATATTAGGTTTTTATTCTGCATTTGCTGAACTCACTCATTTGACTCTATTTTGTAGATTCTTTTGTTTTTTACATATATAAGATGTCATTTAGAAACATACTTTGACTTTTTTCTTTTTAAGTGTGGACTAATTTTTTTACTATTATTTTATTTTATTGCCTAATGGCCCTGGATAGAAGTTTCAATACATTGCTAAGTAGAGGCAGAAGTCAGGAGCAGTGGCTCCTGCTTGGAATCCCAGCAACTCTAGAAAGGGAGACAGGAGAATCCCAAGTTCAAAGTCAACCACAGGAACTTAGCAAGGCTCTAAGAAATTCAGAGGGACACTGTCTCAAAATGAAAAACAAAAAGGGCTGGATATGTACCACAGTGGTAAAGCACCCCTGGGTTCAATCCCCAATACCAGAAAAAAGTAAAAGAGCAAGCATTTATCTTGCCATTTGTATTTTTCCTGATATTAAAGGAAATTATTTGAGTTTTAACTATTATGATGTTGAGAAATAATTCTTATGTTTCTAGTTGGATGAGTGTTTTTTTAATCATGAAAAGGTATTATCTTTTGTTATCTCTATTGAGATGAACATGGGTTTTCCCCCTTTATTAGATAAATATGGCATGCTGCATTGATTGATCTTAATATGCTGAATCTACCTTTCATCTCTTGATCATGGAATAAACATTTTTATATGCTTTTGTATTCTATTATATGGTATAATTGGCCTTCCTTATCTTAGAATTCTTATTCATGAATTAAACTAAGTATGGATAAAAATACAATACAGTATAACAAGTATTAATATCATTTATATTATATGAGATATTATAAGTAACCTAGAGATGATTTAAACTGTATGGTAGGACACGCATAGGTCATATGTAAATCTCTGCCATTTCATACAAAATACTCGTGCAGCCACCAATTGTGACATCTACAGGGGTTTCTAGAACCAATTGCCTACTGATAATGGAGGATGACTTCATTTTACTGAGGATGTTTTTCATATATATTTCTAAGGCATTTACAAATATATATAGCTTTCTCTTCTGGAGATTGCTAGTACTGCTTACCAAGATGGTAATGACCTCATAGAATGAGACAGGAAATATTTCCTCCTATTCTGTTTTTTGAAAGAATTTGATTGGTGTTAATTATTCTTGAAATGTTTAGAAGATTCAACCATGTAAGTCATCTACTCGAGCGCATTTATTTTTGTGCTGGTTTTTTTGCTGACTAGCTCAATATCTTTATTGGTTATAGTGCTGTTCAGCTTGCTTATGTCTCCTTGAGTCAGATTTGATAATTTGTGAGTTTTCAGGAATGTGTCCATTTCATCTAGCTTCTCTAATTTCTTTACCTACAGTTGTTCATAGCACTGTCTTAGAATCATTTTTCCTCTCTAAAGTAAGTAGTAATATTCCCTTTCATTTCTGATTTTTGGTAATTTGTGTCTTTTTTTTTTTTCTTGCCCACCTAAAGGCTTGTGACTTTTACTGATCTTTTCAAAGAATTAATTTTTGGTTTCATCAATTTCTCTGTTGATTTTTCTATTCTCTATGATGTTTGTTTCCCTCTAATCTTCTTTCTTTCTTCATGTTTGGGTTTACATTCCTCCTCCTTTTCATGTTTCTAAGATTGATGGTTAGTTTACTAATTTGAGATATCTCTTCTTTTGAAATGCAACCAATTACAATCATAAATTTTCCTTCTGTTTGGCTTTATACAACACATTTCAATGTAGATTCTAATTTCCCACATGTTGTCTTTCTTTGTCTCTATTGGGAATTCTTGGCATAAAATCCATTTTGTCTGATATTAGCATAGTTTTTTTAGCTGAATACTATTTGCATTAAATGGTTTTTCTTTTCTTATATTTTCAACCTATTGCATTTGTTATCTAAGGTAAGTCTATGATAAACAACACATGTTGCAGTGATTTTTTTAATCCATTTAGTTGATTTATGTTTTTTACTGAAGAAATTAATCTGCTTACATGAACTGCTTAATTGGTGATAAGGGTGCACAATTACTATTCCTGCCACTTTGCTTTTATTTTCTATTTATCTTGTCTTTTTTTGTTGTTGTTGCTATTTCTCAATTCTTCCATTAATGCTTCCTTTTGTGCCAAATACATATTTTCTAGCTAGCTTCTCCTTCCTTCTTTCCCTCCCTCCCTTTCTTTCTTTCTTTTTTTTTGGGGGGGGTTGCTGAGTTCGGGGATCGAATCCACAGGCCCTCTGCCGATGACTCACAGCCCCACAGCCCCTTTTTAAAGTTTTATTTTGAAACAGGGTCTTGTTAAAATGCCAAGGCTGGCCACAGATTTGCAGTCCTCCTGCTTCCGGCCACCACACTGCTGGGATTACAGGCGTGCTCTACTGTGCCCAGCTTGTCATTTATTTTTCTATATTATTTGAATTATTTTCTCAGTAGCTGCCCTGGGAAAAAAGAAATAACATCTTCATTTAGAATAATCTAGTTCAGATCAACATCACCTTATTTCAGTGCTATTCGAAATATTTTTCCTTTTAGAGCATCCTCCCATCTTTGGACTATTATTGTCTTATTGTTCCAAAATATACTGGAATACATTTGTGTGGCCCCAACCTAGGCTTATATTTTTTGTTTTTGCATTTTTCTATCAAGTCAGATAGAAAAAGAAGAAGTTACACACTAAAAGTGCAATGAAACTGTGTTTGCTTTCCTAGGGTTCATGTTTTCTTATGGATGTGGGTTTCCTGTGCCCTTTATTTTTAGACGGAACCACTCCTTTTGCTGCTGAAGGCAAGTGCGCCAGCACACAGACTCTCAGTTTTTTGCCTATTGGAGAATGTCTGTTTCCCTTTCATTTTTGAAGGATAATTTTGCCAGAAATAAAATTCTTGGTTCACAATAATTTCTTTTTTCTCTTTCTCTTTTTATTTTTTTTAAGAGAGAAGGGCAGTGAGAGAGAGAGAGAGAGAGAGAGAGAGGGAGAGAGAGAGAAAATCAGTTTTTTATTGAGTTTTTCACATGGCTTTCTTTGCTCTGACGCTTAGTTGTGTACGTGGGTGCTGGGGTTTGAACCCGTGTACTTGCGCATGCCAGGCAAGCGCTGTAACCTCCGAGCCACTGCTCCAGCCCCTCACAATAATTCTTATGGCATGTTCAATCAGCCAGTCTTTTGTTTTCTGGTTTTCATGGTTTCCGATGAGCCACCTCCCACACTTACTGAAAATTCCCTTTGTACACAATGGGCTACTTTTCTCCGGCTTCTTTCAAGATATTCTTCATTAACTTCAACACGTTTCCTATGAGTATCTGTAAACCTATTTACATTTTTCCTAATTTGAGATTATTGAGCTTCTAGTTCGTGTTAGTGTTTTCCTTCAAATTTAGTGAGTGTTTCATTACGTTTCTCTCAAATATTCTGTTGTTCCTTTCTATTTCTCCTGCTTTTTTTTTTTCTGGGACTACTTTTATTGTACCTGTTGATATACTTGAGGGTGTCCCCTGACCCCTTACTTACAAAAATTTTTTTCATAATTTTTCTGTTCCTTAAACTGGCTAATTACAATGAAACGACCTTCAAGTTTAATGATTCTTTCTCCTGCTGCTGAATTTTTTATTTTAGGTTTCTTTTGGTGTTGTTTGCTTGTTTTAGTACTGTGGATTAAACCTAGTGTGCTTTTCCCCGTGAACTACATCCCCAGTCTATTATTTTTTGGACACAGGGTCTCACTAAGTTGCTGAGACTGGCCTCAAACTTGCAATCCTGCCTCAGACTCCCAAGTCACCAGGATTACATGAGTGTACCACCAGGCTCAGATATTAGTTGTATTTTTTTCGTTCTGAAATTTCTATTTATTTCCTCTTAATTTCTATCTATTGGTATTCTCTGTTTGGTGAGTCACTCTCATACTTTCCTTTTGTTCCTTAGACATTGTTTCCTTTAGTGCACTGCACATATATAAAATAGCTTTTAAAGTATCTAGAAGGTCTAACATCTGAGCTCTCTTAGGCAGAATTTATATTCATTATTTTTCCTACCTCCATATGTAAACTCTTTTATTCTTTAAAAGGATTATGAACATACATGTAAAAATTCTAAAAAATAAATGCTACCAAATCAAACCTAACAACATGCAAAAAGAGTTATACCTGTTGACTAAGTGGAATTCATGTGAAGAAATCAAGGTTAGGTTAAAACAAAAAAATTGATTAGTTTAATATATCTATCAATAAAGGACAAATATCACATGAAATGGCCATATATATAGAAACATCATCTGGCAAACTCTAAATTCCTTGATAATGGAAATAACCAATAAACTAGAAATAGAAAGACCTACCTCAACTTGATAAACAGCATCCAAGAAAATACAGTTAATGAAGTACTTACTGATAAACAATGATGCTTTCCACCTAATATTTAGAAAACAAAAAAGATGGCCACCCTTTCTACTTTAATTCAGTATGCACTTGAGGTTCTATTTAGGACATTTGGGAAAACAAAAACACATAACAAACAAAAATTCATAAAATTCACCCAAATTTGAAAATAGACAGAATAGGCAACTAGATTTAGACGCAAGGAAGTTGGTGGCCACCTAATGATTGAAGGATTGGTGAAAGCAGTGGATGACTCTAAAATATGTGTTTCCTTTTGGTAGGATAAAAATGTTACCAAATTTATTGTGGGATGTTCATACAATACTCTGAATACTCTAAACAGTAAGGATTGCAATTTAAATTGATGAGTTAAATGTTATATGAATTATATCTCACTAAAACTGTTACCAAAAGAAGACATATGAGACTGATTCTCCATGTTTTGCAAAAGAAGAACCCCAATGTCAGGGACTTGTCCAAGGTAATGGAATTGACTGGCAGTAGTGTAGATACTACAACACAGATCCTTGCCTTAACCCATGTGTTCTCTCATTTCCCAGTAACAAAGAGAAGATAAATTAAAATACACTGTGATATGGCATATGTTGTCCAAGACCTTTCTTAACCCCCAAAGAACCTCCACAAATAGGTGTTTTTAGTTTTCTGTGATACAGAGGAAACATCGGATCTGGAAAGCAATGTGTGTAAATTCACATTAATAATAAATGTCAAGGCCACAAATTAAACCAAGGGCCATTTTGTTCCTAAGTACATTGTTTTCCAAAAGAAAAGAATACTGGAATGAAATAATAAAGAAATATTTAAATTAATATTAGTGGAGTTTCAGTTTAACAGTAGAGAAATATTTTTCCACATGTTTTATTGTTCTATTATTATTTTCCAGGCCCCCAAAACATCCCAGTGCATTCTACATCCTGACACTGGAGATGGGACTCTGTAAACTACATTTCTCCTTTGCTAGTTGATCCCTGCAAAACACTGCCAATAGATTAGAGGAAAATGAAAAAAATAAAATGTTCTTTACCTTAAAAGCATCCAGCCTCCAGCTTTTTGTGAGTGCTCCCAGAATCAGCATTACTATTCCCTCTAGGTTTCAACATGAGTTAGTCTCTATTTCCTCCTTAGAAGTTTGAGATCTAGTTGTGTGGAGAATTGCTAAATGTCTGACAGCATCTGTCCTAGTTGACTACAGCCCTCAACTCAAAGGTCTGAAACCCTGCCCTGTAAGGGTCCCTCTCCAATACCAACTGGAACCATGAGGAATCACTACCACTTGGACAATTCCCTGTTCTCCATAACATGCCCATTTCTGTGAAACCATTTCCAAAGCTAACAGATCCTAATATCCCTTATTATTCCCTTTTCTTCCTCAGCCCAAGGAAAGGACATCTTTCTCCATTTGTTATCCCTATGTTTTTTTACTTTCCTTTTTAGTACTATTAACATCCATTTAAACTATTGTTTGCATTATATTATCTCCATTAAAATAACTCGTATTACTTCTATCATCAAATCCCAATACAGAACACACATGTGCACGCATAAAGCTGTATAATTTTTGATAAAACTGTGGAAAATAAAGCACTTCTTGGCTTGTCAATCATGAGATAATGTAACTTTTCCATATAAACTTAAGGAAAAAATTACTGTAATAAAGTATACATTGAAGATACAGACCAGTATCAGAAATAATTGATGCATATTTAAATTTCATATATTTTACAGATAAAAACATACATTCACCTACTCAAATTGCTTTAGATAAATTTATAACTTTCACAATAATAAAATCACATATCAGATTTTAAATTAAAATAAAAAATGCATTTCTGGGTTTCAGTACTTCAAGTGTTCCATTGCCACTTTTGCAGACATAAGTCATTGTCTCTCTTACACACATTGCATCTTCAGGGAAAAAATATACATATATATATATATATACATACACACACACACACACACACATATATATTTTATTGACTAGTTTCATCTTGACATTTATCAATGAATCATACCAATATTACATTCGTTTTGTAACTAAGAAGAGGGGAAATTAATATTTTTCAAGGACAGTTCTGCCTCTGCTTAAGAGAAAAAACATTTCAAGAGAATGTCATTCCTACTTTAAAAATAGGACAATGTCATAACTTTAAAAATTATATTTTTGCTTCATCAAAGAGCTAAAGCTACAGACAATCAGGCAAATTGTATTCTAATAGGTGACATGGCAAGATGAGGAGACACAGGAAATTGCAACTACTCCCACTTTGATGGAGCATGAGGAAAAAAGTTAAAACCATAAAACTGGAATATGAAAGAACCAATTAATTAAGTTGTAGTGACCTATGGAACAGTTTTGAACTCTGGAGACTCCAACACAGAGGAAAAGTGTATAACCATTTACCAACTCTTTTCTGCAGGACTCTGCTGGATACCCTGGGGAAAGACTGAGAGACAGCAGGAAGAAGTAAGTGAGACTAGAGCATCTGAGGACTTTGCGGCAAGGTCATATGTTCGAACATAAAATTAAAAACGGAGAGAGAGGAAATTGAGGGGAGAGAGGAAAACAACAGAAAAGCAGGAAGACAGGCAGGAGGAGAAGGAGAAGGAGGAGAAGGAGAAAAGAAAACTATGATCAAGCAGGAAGAGGGGACTAAGAAAAGTGAGGGAGAAAGGGGAGAGACTGAGGGAAGGGAAGGAAGGAAACGGGAATTCTGTGAAGAAAGAGTCCTGTGGTGCATGACTGTATTTTCAACAAGTTGGAACCTGAGATAGGAGGCTCTCAAGTTTAGCAACTTAGCAAGAACTTGTTTGAAAATAAAATTGTAAAAAGAGCTGAGGCTATTGGTTAAAGTCCCCCAATGACACAAAAATGTTTTTTCCCATAATTAATGAGAAAGAATTAATTACAGATCTCAAAATTTCAGAAAAGAGGAAGAAGGAAATAAAAAGGAGAAGAATGAGAAGTAGAAGGAAAAGGATAAGCAATATCAGAAGAGCAAACAGGCTTATTGTGGAGACGAGCTTGAATCATCATGCAACATCTAATCATAAAGTGACAGGCACTGGCCATTAAGAAAGGTGGTCTATTATCATGTGTGTGTTAAATCTAGATAAGGTGTAATGTTATACAGCCTAATACTTTTTTAGAGATATTGTGGGAAAGGGAAGGGAGGGATAAGGGTGGGTATTTGTGGGGGGGCTCTCCTGGGGGTAAATCTAGTATCCAGAATCTATTCACATTTTATATTATTTTGTTAAAATCATGTATGTTTGTTCAATAATAAAAAAAAGTGACAGGCAAAAGCAGGAGGGGGAGCAACTAAGAACAAATAAAACAATTGATAAATAAAAAGCAACGTGTTCCATGTAATCCTGACATATTGCTAATTACTAAATGTTCTTAACATTCCAACTAAATACAGAGATAATCTGATTGGATTAAAAACTGAAGTGTTTAAGAAATGCTGTCTTTAAGAAATCCATTTGAAAACAGAATTGAAAAGACATATCAAGCAGGTACACACACCTAAAGATAACTGGAGTTGCTATTGAGATTAAGGGACAAGTTACACAAAATCAGACTAGTTCCAAGAAAATCACAAACTGCTAATGTTAATTAAAAAGAAGTATTATTTAAATAACCTAAATTTATCAAAGCAATTAAGTTTAACTTTCAAAACCTTTCCACAAGGAAAAACTCCTATTTTAATTTACTGATACATTCCCTAAAATATTCAAGAAAGAAATATTGCCAATTCAACATCAACTATTCCTCCAGAAAAAAGAGGAAGAAATATTCGTTTTATGTGCTCAGCATTATCTTGAAACCAATACTTGGGAGGTGCATTGTGAAAAGAAAATGACATTGTCAAAGCAGAACTTAACCAAATAAATACCTTCATAAAAACAGAACTTTAAAATAAGCATCCCTTTAAGAAATTACTTCAAGGTGGGAAGTTCTTGCAACCAGAATATGATTACAGGCGAAGTCTACTTTGGCAATTAGTAATATGTATTGATCTCACAACTAAGAAAGATTTTTCATTGGTATGTAGATAAATTGACTATAAGGTTTGAGTTAAAAATGTGAAGTTTACAGACAAAAGAATGAGCAACCTGCTTGCCAAGTAAAGAGAAATAAAGCCTTATCAAATAGAAAAAAAAGAACTCATCTTGGATTAGGGTCAAGAGATTCATTTAAATTCCCCAACTTAACCTTGTATTGACTTAGAAACCCAGTCACTTTTTCCTCTAAGTCTTTTTGTTTTCTTTTTTCATCTTTGGGGATCAATTCCAGGGCCCTGTGTATGCTAGGCAAGTGATCCACAGGTAGCTACATCCCCCAAGACCATCTTATTTTATTTTGAAATAGGGTCTAAGTTTTTCAGGTTACCCTTGAATTTGCAATCCTCTCTCAGCCTCCTGAGTTGCTGGTATTACAGGTGTGCATCACTGAACCTGGCTTAATTTCTGCATTTTAAAAGCAAGTAATTGCACAAGATTATCTCTAATATCTGAGAAGCAAGTATTTTTTTTTTTAAGAGAGGGGGAGAGTGAGAAAGAATATATATTATTTATTTGTTTTTTCAACTGGCCTTTGTTTCTCCTTCTCTTACTTGGTATGTGGTGCAGGGAGTTTGAACCTGGCTCCTCGCACATGACAGGCGAGCGCTCCAACCACTGAGCCACCACTCCAGCCCCCAAACAAGGGTTTTTAAATGTAGCTTTCTTTATGAATCTGAAGTAAGAAACTCCTTCCCACTTTATCTTCCTGAACAATTCCCATAGTTTACTACGGTCCCTTCATACAAACAATTTGTCCCTTAAACTTCTTTGTTTTAATTTCAGAAGCTTTGCACTTACTTTTTCTGGATCAGTATTTGGTTTAGTTTCAAAACACGAAATTGTATGAAGTACAAATCCCAGGTTTCAGATTCTTAAGGAAATTATTTTCTATCCAGGTCTTGGAGACTGAAAGCTTTGTTATTGATTTATACTGGGTTTTGTTTTTCTTCTACACTCATTCATCAGTGGTTCAGACTTCCAGGGTATTGAATTTATGCAGGCACTTTAATGCTAGCCGTGGGTGTGTCCAAGTCCTTCATTTCCGCTGCTTCTGAGCCCTTTTCTGCTGTATCATGGGCAGAAATTCTATATGTTAGGTTACTAAGTCTAAAATCCCAACCGCCAAGGGACGGACCGGTTTCTGAGTTTGCTATTGCTGTTTTCAATTTCTTTTTCTTTCTGGAATCTGATTTTGCTGGTTTGAGAGAAAGCTATACATATAAAATAAAATTTACTATTTATTTATCTGCATTTCTATTTGTTTGTCTCAAGTTAAATTTCATATTCATCTGGTCTAATAAACTGCTAGAACAGAAAGTCATGCATCAAAATTATCACTGCCTAAACAAAATAAAAGTCCATTTTAAAATGATGGGAAAATTTTTTTAGAAATAAATGAAATCTCTTCCTTTCTCATAGTTCATGACAGAATGAGAGGACATCGGAAATCAGAAGAGCCAATCTCTTCATTTTGCAGTGGAGAAAGAGAGGGCCACAAGGGGGGATGGCCTGAGGAGGGTCACTTGGCTGGGCAGAAAGTGACAGCTCCACATTGAGGGCTTCTCTTAGCCCAAGTCTCAACACCAAGTGCTGAGTTTGCTGACATTTCCATGGCTTAGCTCGTGTGGGCCAATGTCTGGTTATCTTGTATCAAGAAACCTCAAAAAGCAGGGATCATTGTGGTCCAGGGATTTTGTAGGTGTTATTCCTTTTCTCCAACACATTTTATACCTGGTTTGGGAAAGGGAAAATTGGTAATAACAATCTTGGAGCTTGTTATGCTTCTTCTCTATTTGTTTCCTGAGATTAAAGGAGCTTTCCTACTTCTTTCTATTGTGGGAAAAGCACTTTTTAATAGAAAAAACATAGTTACTTTTGATAAATACTTGTATTTTTCTCCTGATGGATTACTTTGTATAAGGATGCAGCTACAGAAAACTCCTTTTCTTACTGCCTCTTACCTTCCTGGATTTATTTCTATGTCTTTCTGAGTATCCAACAGATTCTTATCCTCATTGTTATTCTACATTATTGTGACAGTTTGCACTTGACAAGATTTATCTCGGCCTGCTTTCTTCTAGGATAGAGATAACATTTGTATTATGCATCCTTGATTTTCTCTGTTCCCTGATTTGCCAGCAATATATACAGAAATTTTATTTTGATGCTTCCAGAAATGTTCATGTTATCTAAATTATATTAGTAAAGGAAGTCATAAATTATGAGTCATTCAACAAATGAGATTCACAATATAGCATTTTCTATGGATATTTTCTATACTAGTTAGCATTCAGTGCTTAATTTTTCTTGTAAAGAAAAGAACATTAATTTCCCACTAGAGAATGATATCCTTTAGAATTGAAGTCATATTTTTTCATAGTTTACTTCGTAAAGCATTTCAAAATGCTTCATTTGAATGTTTTTTTGAGGGGGAGCAAATTTTCTTTAAAATAAAAACTGAGTTATTTGTCACTTTATTAAAGAAAAAAAGCAAATCTTAAAAAATATTTTTTAAAGATTCTTATTCCTCTCAAATGACCTATTGCCCTGTCTATTTTATCCTCACAGTTCTAAAATGCTGGGTTTAATTTAACATTTCAAATTCTCATTCTATCTTCATTCTACTCAGTTTGAGTTTCATCCTCACCACCGGTTATGATATGAAATATAATCTTAAATGCCTATCCTTCAGAACTGTTCAAGAATAAATTTTCTGTGCTTTAAGCCAACCTGTCTGTGAAACTATATTATAGCAACCACAGAAAGTGAATATGCCACCATACACGTTTCTCTTGTGATTAACTGAGAGCTCCAAAATTGGTACTGTGACAGACCCAAAAGTGATTTTGATAGGCAGAAGTAAGTTGCATCCTATGTCTGTCAATTAATAGTTCTGAAACACTAGATACATTCTTTAACCTTTCTGATGCTCAGTCTTCAGACTTTTTCAAAGGCTATAATAAAAGCTTATTTTAAGGATGAA
Organism: Aplodontia rufa; assembly: GCA_004027875.1. Classification (NCBI taxonomy): domain Eukaryota; kingdom Metazoa; phylum Chordata; class Mammalia; order Rodentia; family Aplodontiidae; genus Aplodontia; species Aplodontia rufa. The sequence continues at coordinate 24,761 of PVKS010010172.1, forward strand.
AAAGTGGTATGTATGGAAATGCCTTGCATAGTAGCAAATAGACTAAAATGGAATGGATAGTGTTATATTATTTTCCTGCTATCCAGACAATCATGTTTTTCAAATTCAACAGAATTAAATAAATGAAATATTTATCTAACATTCTTTTCCTCAAACCTTTCACAAAGTCTTCCTTTCCTATTCAAATCTTTCCATTCAGCACTCACTCTGTTAGGAAGTGATGATTTCCACTCTATTTGATAAAACAGAAATATTTAGATCAGAATACTTAATCTTTCCAACACCGCGTTCACGAGCATACATGCACCTATATAATTTATCTTCTCTCTCCAAATCAGGGAAAAAAAGAAGACTCATCCCTTCTCATTACAAAGATCTTACCACTCTACTAGGCTTTGAAATTCAAATCCCGAGAACTCCAATGTGACTATCTTCCATTTCCTCACTGTGTCTCTTTGAGTGTGTGTTTTAATTTTCAACAATACATAAACATTTTCTAATATTCCCAAGCTTTTAGAAAATCCCAAAGGTCCAAGCTCCTCTTTGGATTCCACATCACTTTGCTGCTCCCATTCTTGTCAAAACCTTTTGAAAGGGTTGCTGGGAACCTTCTCCCGTCTGGCTCCTCCTGATGCTTTCGTTCTGCGGAATCTGCTGCCATCCAGGTCACCACCATCCTCAGGTTTTCCAAGACCAGAGGTACTGTTCTATCTCCATTTTCTGGAGCACTTTATATGTTTGTTCACTTCCTGCTTATTTTCTCCCACATTGGCTTTTGTGAATTATCATTCTCCTTTCTCTTCATATTCATTAGTCAGAGATTCTTATCTGCTCATCCTTTTAATAATGGGGTAGGTCAAAGAGTTGGGTCCTTTTCTATTTGTACTCAGTCCTTGGGTGATTTCGTCACCTCCTGTTGTTTTTAAATAATGCCTTTATGGTGAAGATTACAAATTATGTCTCCCAACCTATTCTTTCTTTTGACTTCCACACTCCAAGATCCAATAGAATCCTTTCTTGAATATCTATTTGTAATATCCTCAATTACTTTAATATATCCAGAATAATACTTTAATTCATTTTCTTCACCAATTTATTAGTTGCCTAACCTTTTCTGCTTCTGCAAACAGCCCCACCATTCTCTCTAATGCTTCTAATCCTAAAAATCATCCTTGTTTCCACTGTTTACAAAAAATATCATTGGCTATGTTTGCATTGTCACCTAGTCTGTTAATAAATCCTGTTGCTTTTACCTCTCTAATATGATGACCTCACTTTCTCTGTCTTCCTCCAAATAACTCCCTTGTCACCTCTCAAGTTGATATATTACGACCGTCTTTTAAATTAGGTGATCAGTAATAGTTTGTAGTTCTTGTTCCAACAATTAATTTATCATCGCAACCATAGTAATTTTTTAAAATATCAATCTTAAGATTATTTCACTATCCAGATTCTATGGCTTGCATAGGTGTCTTCCAAAAGCCTGTATGCTGAAGGCTTGGTCTTAGCTGTGGCACTGTTAGGAGGTGGTAGAACCTTTAAGTGGTGAAGCCCAGAAGAGTGTCTATAGGTCATTGAGGACATCCCCTTAAAGAGGACAACGAGACCAGGTCCCTTTCTCTTCCTCTCTTTTGCTTCCCAGCCAGTTGGTAAATGGTTTTGCCCCATCATGTGCTCCCACATGATGTGCTGCCTCATCACGGGCCTAAAGGCACCAGGGCCAACTTCTCATGTAGTGGAATCTCTCAAAGAGTGATCCAAAATGAGCCTTTTCTTAGAAATGGAAAGCAGACAAGCATACCTGATCAAAATCATTTAAAATCTTTCCATTGTACTTAGAGCTCTGCTGATTTCTTAACTCTTATTTTATAATAAAATTCCTTTTTTAAATCTTCTTTTGGTTTCCTGGTCTCCTTTCTGACCTTGCAGTAAGACAAGCTTTTTTTCTGCCACGGGTCACTTGGATTTGATTTTCGCGCTTCCTGAAAAATGTTCCACTGCTGGCTCCTTTTTGTGATCTCAGTGTTAAATTATAGTTCACTTCCTAAGACAGGGCAGCTATGAAAAGGCTATCTCAATAGAAACCTTCTCTCAAGTAATTACAAGCATATATTTTCTACCACATCATAGTGCTAAACTGAATTTTGTGCCTTTTCCATTCTTTCCTGGCTTGCTTGCATTCCCTAACCCTCCATGAGAATGAAAGCTACTTAAGGGTGAGGACCTTGTGTATCTTGTAATGGTGTGCTAAGAACATTGATTTTCATTTAGAAAAATATCATCTTAATGACCAAAGAAGAAACTTCATCTAGCTATTAATATAAGCATCATTTTATAGTTGAAAAAGGAAGGCTCACAGAATAAGTAGCTTCATTAAAATAATAAAACTGTATGTAGCAGCTTTCAAACTCAAAATGAGGCATGTTTGATTCTGAAATCTGTGATCTTAATCACAAGATTTATTGCCTCCTATTCTCCTGATTTCTGGTCTTTTTATGTATTTTCTAACCCTCTTGGATCTGATACTTTGTATTTTTTCAGCAGTTCTGACCTTTGGTTCTCTAAACAATTATGATGAAGACTTTTCCCATGGTCATACTGCTTTTACCTCCCTTGGTTACGTATTGCACTGTCATATTAAATATTCCATACTACCTTGTGGGACCTGGTATTCTGGGACTTCCCTACACTTTGCAACAAACTGTGTCTGAACAGTTCACCCTTACTGCACCCCAGTTTTCTTATTTGTAAAATACGGAGTTTTCATCATGACCGTGAAATTTTCTTTCAGATTAAAAATTCAGCAAAAAGCAATGAAAATTCATGGTTCTTTCTTCTGGCTATGGGATTTTCAGGTTACCAATATTTTTATTTAAGCAATTTAATTTCCCTAGTATCAAACCGCATTAATCCTACTAAGAGTGGGGCTGTAGCTGGAACATTCTTTAGGTTATTAGTTATAGCACATGGCTTTCTTATCACTTGATAGAGTACAATTAAATTTCCTTTGATCCATATTTGACTACACAACAAAATGATATTGATAACCCACCAGATGGCTGCCTAATTCAGAATTAACAATTACACAACTCTTTAGTAAGTATTTAATGAATGACACACAGGTGCCAGGGTCTGTTCGGAACAAGAGATGATCAATACATAGACCCAGTCTGAGAGGAGCTCACAGTTTACAGGGAAAGATAGACAAACTCATGGACCAATCTAACAAAGGCAGACTGATCCATGATCTAAATCTAATGACAACAAGAAAACAGCTGTGGAAATGTGGTCCAATATAAATATAATGCTAAAATTCCATTTGTTCTAGGAAATTAATCTTTTTTCAGAAAAAAAAATCAGGGAACATTTTAAATTCTGGTCACAGTCCAACAGTGTGAAAAGAAACCCATAAATGGGCTTATCTCCCTCTACTATCCCATTTGGTTGCCAGAGCTGATTATAAGACATTTCTCATTTCTGAGCTCACCTCCTTCCATGACTCTAGGATTTCTGCCCTTCTCAGCAAGGTTCAGTCTTCCAGTCATCAGAGGGAATTCCCAGGCATTCAAAAGATAAGTTCTGAGGAATTACTGAGAACATGAACAATTGTAGAGAGTGCTTAGAAAATAGTGACTAAAGAACAAAAGTATAGTGTATGCTTTTACAAAACTCTATTTGAGAGCTGGGTTTTGTACAGTGTGTTGCAATGTGTCAAGTATAAACTCATTCCTCTGAGGAAGGTAATATCAACACCACAGTTTGGTAAATAAACTGAGGCTCACAGAGGTTCAGCAATTTCCCCAAGATCATACAAGGACCATGAAGCTCATAGGCCCTCTGACTCCAGAGCTCATGGTTCTTCCATTAAAGATTTTCTTTTCACTTACAATCCAGGTACAGTGAACATTTTTGAGATTTTTTTTTAAAAACCAATCAGCTCAGCTCTGCTTGAATCACCTCCTGCTGCAGCAACCACACTGCTTTACATGTGTTCAGAATAACCACTTGTGTTGCAGCTCCTGCTCCCCCTTTGGAGGAAGAAGAACTTCTATCTGTGCATACATAGATCTACATTCGTTTGATTGAGTCTTTAAATTCTTTATGAAGCAGAATAAGTACCTGTTACTTAAAAAACTCTCTATACTTGAGTGTATTCATTCATAGTGCAGTGAAAATGGCACTGAACATACAGGCTGATAGGATTCCTGTGGGTATTGAAGGAGTCAATTTATGTGTCACACTTAGAATTTGATTCAAGTAAGTTCTCAATAAACTGTAGTTGTAGTTTGGTAATGTTATAACTATTGGCTATTATATGAAGTTTCTTTTAGTCTCATACTGCTGTGTCTTTTCTATTTTGTTCCTTAGGTATTGAGTGTTTTATTCCCCAATGTCACAAATCAGTCCCACTCGCTCTCCAAAAGATCTTCAGTCAAAACTGTATACCAAGCAACAGAATCTAACTGCTTATTGACTGTCTTTCTGTGAAAAGCATGGCGTTAGGTATTGCAGATACCAGGGCTGAAGAGATCAACTCTGGTGTCTTTACTTCCTTGGTGTCCTTTCCTTCATTCCCACATATCCTGGCCTGTAAATAATCCTTTCCTTCATTCCCACATATCCTGGCCTGTAAATAACTACTACTGAGGAAGTTGCATTTTGGTTTATTTTACTTGTTTGTTAACATATCTAGACAAGGGACTATTCAGTGGAGAAGAAATGATCTACTGATAGTTGCATCTTCATTGAGTAATACAGCATATGCTAATAACGGTATTTAATGCTTGTTGAATGCATGTATACAGAGAGTGCTTTCTTTTCTCTATGTAAGTCCTCTTTGGACGTTAAGAGCAAACCAAAGGAATATGTTTGGAAAGTCTCTTTCTGCTTCTCTGATATTTATTCACAATGCACCATCCAGCATCAACACTTTTTTCCCTTCCTGAGGTAGCCATCAGCATAAAAACTCCCAGTCTTATTGACAAAAATTTAAAATGGAAACGTTGCTAGTCAATATGTAACATTAGATGAAGTGACTAAGAAACTGAGACACAGATATGCAAGAGTCAATTCAATTCAGAGCATTTCCATATGGGGGAATTTGAAGGTATGCAGAAATAAGGTGACTAAAGCCATTTAATGTAGAGCCTTCACCATGAGCAGGCTGTGCTAAGCTGAGAAGCACTTCAGAAACTACTGCTGGACAGACAGTGACAGAGCACCCTGAGAACAACTTTCTAGTAGAATTTTTCATTCAATCAATCCATGAAAGACACGATTCTGAAATAGTCTCCAGCAGATACTTTAATAGAATATATTAAAATGAAATAACCACAACTTTAAGCAGCTCTAAGAAGTGTAGGCGAATGATTACAGCCCCCCCATTCCTGTGTGTGTGTGTTTGTCTAGTTTTGGGAATTGGCACTATTGGCATTGCAAAAGTATATAAACTATTTCAAAAAATAAAAGTAAATAAGAATAGTAACAAAAACATAAAATTCTTGCCTAAGCCCACCAACCAGAGATAAATCATCAACATTAATACCATTTCTCCATATCTCTAACAGTAGATACATATACACAAATGAATACAAATGCATACACTCGTGAAGTAGGATATTAGTAAGTATCCTGTTCTAAAATTTTCATGTTTTATTTAAAAATATATAATAAAAATGTAATAACTCAACATTTTAAATATCCAGCATGATTTTAAAGGCTACTGAATTTTCCATTATACACAAGAGTTCACTAGTTGTATTCACAGTCTATTTTGTGATAAGGTAATGGAGAATATATTTAAATCAGCTTTCCCAGCCAGTTTGCAAGTTAGCACACCACAGACAGACGCTGTAATCCTTCGTTTATTCATTGGACTGGTTATGTGCTTGGCATTTTGCTGAGTACAGAGAATACAAATGAAAAAATTGTGTTCAATACAATGAAAAGTGAGGTAACAACTTAAGATTCAGTTAGGAAAATTAGTAATTGGATAATTATAATGTAATGTTTTAATCTCTATGGAAAAGAGTAGTACAAAAGTTCTTAAAGACCCAAAAGAATGGAGTTAAGTTCCTTGAGAAAGTGGAAAAAGCAGCGACAAGGTGATGCTTGAACTACCTCTTCACATATAAATACAGTGGAACCCTGCGTTGATCAGCTTTTCATCGCTGTGACCAACACACGGTATAACAACCTAGAGACGGAAAGGTTTATTTTGGTTTACAGTTTCAGAGCTCTCAGTCTATGGTTGGCTGACTCCAAAGTAGATGCATCATTGCCGAAGGGCATGGAGGGGGAAAGCTCATGACAGCCAGAAGGAGCAGAGAGAGAAGGGGGCTAAGCTCTCCCAAGGCACACGCCCATGATCCACTGCCTCCAGCCACACTCCCACATTCCAACTATTAACCTACAAATGGATCAATCCGTAGATAAGGTTAGAGCCCTAACAATTCATTCATTTCCTAAAGGCTTTACTGCTTAGCTTTGCTGCCTTGGGATCATGCTTTCAACAGAGGAGGGCACATTCCAGATCCAAACCACAACAATCCCTTAGCTGCATGTCCAGTAAGAAGCTCATTCAGGGAGGATATAGAATCTAGAGTGTTCAGAGGATGTCCATTCATGACATCACATGAAACCTCTAAACTTTTAAGAATAAAGCACTTTTTGAAGAACAGTTATGCAAATTGTTGAAGAAAAATAAATATCAAATTTCCCTATTACGGTTATCAACTAAGTATTTTGCTTGACAATCCTGACATCCTGACCAAGGTGATATTATTACGCAGTCTCCACTACACAGACCAGAGGTTGTGTTTCTGAGTGACCATCTCACCCATATCTCAGCCTAGGTCTGCTATGCACAGAATTGAGTTTATTAACTTAAATGTTGGTCATAAACTATTCATAGACTACTATTTTGGAGATGGGGAAAGGAAGATTTGGGAAAGTTACATGACATCTTTATTCCCAGGGATAATTAACAGATTCTAAACATTAAAAATGCCCTCCCACCACTGGTCCATTGTCCCTAACCACTCCAACCCATTCTTCTATTTGGGAAAAATCTGAAATGCTACAAATTAGCATAGATACTCTAATTGGTTCTCTAAGGTCCAAAAGACGATCTTCAACAAAGTCCTGTCACACCAGTAGGTATGTTTGCCTCAAAAGCAATAAAGAAGATCTATTTGGGATAATAGTCTCAACACTCAAAATCCTATGAAATAATGTCTTTATCCTCTTCATTAATGCAGTCACATATTGTTCTTTCCATATTCATTATTTTGTTAAAATGTTTACATAGTTGGACTTGAGTATCCTTGTTGATTTTACTCCTGGTCACATGATTCTGAAGCCTTTAGAAGGCCTAGGTACTACAGCTGTGTAGCCTATCAGGCATCAAGTTAGTCCCTGGGAGCTTCACATCCCCTTTCTGAGGGCAATCTGTAGTTGATGGTTATTTAGTAAGGGATTACAAAAACTCATATCCTTTGTCCTAAGGTAGGACAAAGCAAAATATACTCCAGTCTTCCAAGATCTGGCTGAATGTGGGACTCCCAAAAGACACTGTACACTTAAATGATATTTCCTCCTTTCCTATCCTGCCTTACCCTCTCCTGCCTTAAAGGTTCCTCTTTACTAAAGTACTTCTTTTATAAAATATTGAATCCAAATCCTTGGCTTAGGATCTCCTTCTGAAAAAACAGACCACTATAACTCATTTGCTTTTATTTGATAATTAAAGTCATGTTTGATAAACATCCACTACATTTAAATCTAACAAACATAATTTATGAAGAAGTCTCAACCAACCTGTCAACAAATGCATGATGAAGAAGAAAGATGGGATCATTGGCTGATCCCTGTACCTGCGACATTGTTCCATTCATATAGATGTGCACACCATTGTGCATGCTGCTATGAGAGGCATCTGCTATCCCAGTAAGTGGATCTGCAAATCCTATTGGTCAAAAGGAAATTGAAAAAAAAATTAATTTACCTAATTGATTAAAAATGTGAATGATTATCTTATTTGGTTTATATCTACAATGGATAACCTGATTCAAAATAAAATTAATATGAAAATTCATTCTGTATTGGGATTCTTCACATTTGGGATAGCTGCTGAATATTAATTCAATAAATCTTTATAGGATTTAATGGTGTTAAATTTGGATTAACCAGATGGAATTGACTGAGCCAATTTGTGCTCTCCTGGTTGCTTCCATTATTCTTCCTTTCAATAATTCAAAGTCGTAAGAACATTTTATAATAATCAGCATAGTCCCTTTTACTTCAATTTGTAACAGCACTTAGAGGCAGTTCTTTTTAGTCCATTACATGTCCCCTTGCTTTGCAGTTCTGGAGAACATTTTAATTTGGACTTCTGTTTCTACAGAAATCATAAAATTTGTGACCTTCCATATTTTAATTCATCATTTTCAGCCCTATGTCATAATTTGATTTTGTAAAACATTTATTTTTAAAGTTAATTAGAACTCATTCTCAAAGTCCATATCAGTTTCTCATCTCTCTGTAAGATTACCTGAATAACGTACAGTTCTTTCCTCATCGGATGACCTTCTCTATGATAACTTTGTGAAAATATATCCATGACATTTACCATGTGTAGTCATTTACCCAAGAGTTTAACATGATTTTCATATAATGATTTTATATAATCTTACAAATTAGGTACTTAAAATATTATAGACATAAGAAAAGGACTTAAAAAGGTTAAAAAATTAGGTAAAGTTAAAGAATAGAAGGGGTAGGATTTGGAAAAATTTCTGTTGCATGAAGTCCTTAAATGCAACAGTTTACTGCAATTCCTACATAGCAGCTTAAAGTAGAAAGAAATCATATCATTTGCAGGTAAGTGGATAGAACTTGAAAATAACCCAAACTCAGAAAGTCAAGTGTCTTATGTTTTCTCTCATATGTAGAAGGAAGAGAGTAAAAAGAGAAAGAAAATTGGGATAGTGGATAGATCTCATGAAAATCGAAGGGAGATAGTAGAGTAGAGGAAAGAGAACAGTGGAAGGAAGAAATGGAAGACAAAGGAAACTACTGGTGAATGGTATCAGCCAAATTATAATGTTATAATGTGTGTATGTGTGCATGTACAAAAATGTAACAAGTTCACCCTTATGTACAAATATAATGCTCTATAAAAAACATACAGAAAAAAGAAAAGTGGTAAGAAAGTAGATTTTTAAATGCTCTCATAATGAATAAATGATAAATATGTAAAGTAATACATAATGTTAAGTACCTCCATGTAGTTTTTCTGTATATATGTAACAAAATGTTACATACCATAAATATGATAATTTTATATCTGCTAAAATATTACCCCATTATGTTTCTGTAATAAAAACAAGTATATTAATTGAAATTATTTAAAAAATTTTTGTGCACATTAGTCTAATCTTCTTGATAGAGTTATCATTAAAATTTTTAGTACTGCACAATTGATCAAAATCATATAAATAAGTATTTTACAATATAGTTTTTAAATGTGAAAGTAGAATTTTACTGAACACATATTATTAATGAGACTGATGAAATATTATTTAGAAATTAATTCAGATATTCTGGGATGAATAATATTTTGTGTTAGCAAGGACAGATTTCAGTATTAGAATTTTATTCTAAATTTTTAAAAAAATCTACGGAAATGTTTTCATGAATAATAAATGAAATTTTAAAAATATAAATTTCAGATCAGTATTTGAACTCCATTTGAGTTTTCTGTGCCAAAAATGACAAAATCTAGGATAAAAATTAGTTTTCATAATCTACCCCATCATCTAAAAACTCAACCAATATTGTCATAAAGACAATTATAAATTATCAATTTATCTCTTAATCACTCAGGCTTCTCTAATCATTAAAGTCATTTGTTTATCAATATTAATATTAATATTTTGAATTTCCCACTTTTTTGGTACCCTGGAATTTATGTCCCCCTCCTAGGAACATGTTGTGTTGAGAACAGATGCAGGACAGGTAGAAAGTTTTTCTCCTAAGAGGGTGGGGAACAGTCATGGTGAAGGAGAAATGATAAAGAAGAAACCTCAGGAACTTTCTCAATCATAACTGGGAGTAGGACCTGAAAGTAAATTTCCTTGACACTCTCTGTGGCATGGATTCTGTAGAGAGCCTTGGTGAATGTGCAGTATTGTGTCCACTCCTGTTTGAAGACGCTGCTGTGGAGAAAACATTTTCACAGCTTTGCAGATCTGGGTTTAAATTCTGTGTTACTTATTGGAAAGTAGGACTCCTAACAACCTGGTTATCTGTTTTGAGCTTCAGTGTTCTCCTTGGCAGGAGAGTTAACCAATATTCATCTTTTGGATTGTGGTGAAGATGAATTTTGATAGCAGGTGTGGGAGCATCTAGTACCGATGGGTGCTTCCTGAGTAGTGATTATCATTTCTATAGCATGGTTGCATTTTTAAGTGTGTGTTCATGATGGCTGCTGCTAACCAAGAACATGGACACTCCCATTACAGAGAAGCCTCTTTTGCTGCCACTCCACACCACCTTAGTCTAGCACCAGTTTCTTCTCCTTCCTGGGCTCCTCTCACCTACAAGAAGTTGTTTGCAGCTGGCACTTATCCAACACTACGTGTTCCTAAGGCAACCAAGAAACACACTAGGTTGCCATCCTCAGAGTACTTTCAGTAAATAGACATTTTTTTTTTGGTACCAGAGATTGAACCCTGAGTCAACTAACCATGGAGCTACATTCTCAGCCTTTTCTTATTTTTCATTTTAAGACAGGGCCTCCCTATGTTGCTTAGGCTGGCTTTGAACTTGGGACCCTCTTGCCTCAGCCTCCCAAATCTCTGGGATTACAGACTTGCACCACCACATCCACTGTGAATGCTTCTTTACTTACAAATGCTAACTTGTCAGATATGTTCCTGGGGAGATGCTAATATCATGAAAGAAGGATATCTTAATCAGTGTTTCTCTGGGGTATGTCAGAATACATTCTGATACATGCTGAAGGAACCAGTCACATGTCACTTTGTGATGGCGATAGGTTCTGAAAAATGTGTTCCTAGGTATTTTTGTCATGTGCAAATTGTATATATACTTGCACAAACCAAAACACTATAATTTCATTAGGTGAACATTTTTGTATGTGATCCATCATTGACCAAAATGTCCTTATGTGGCCTAAGACTATGAGTTGAAAATCCAGGTTGAAGCCATTCTCTTCTCAACAAGCACCAGATGGTTAATATAGCCAATCTAATTATATCAACAAATTTGAAATATGTACATGTCTCTTCAAAGAGACTGGAAATGCCTCAGAAGTAGGGATCAAATAATTTGCTTTGATTTTCCATGGTCAAAATCAGAGCCTTGCATGTCTCTGTGTTTAAAAGAAAAGCAATCATAAAATACTTACCAATTCTTCCTTTTTATATCCAACAGAGGTCAGGAATAGGAAAGATATATTTTTTCCCTCATAAAACATAGAAGGAGTCATCAGAAAATTTTATCTGGTACTTGTCAAGTTACAAAACAGAGAAAATGTTATAGAAGCAAATAATATAAAAATATGAATAGTTTCTATTTTACCTCTTCACACAATTCATTTTGGGGGGCTGTTGAAATTACTTCTAAGAAAATAGAAATGCTTATTCCAGCATCAATAGCTTCTCTTGCTGAGATTTTACTCTCCCCTGGATGAACAAGTCCAAGGGAATTTCAGGCACTGAATAATAATTATACACATCCAACTTTTCAAATATTTTTCATGTGCATGATCTCATTTGAATCCTAATGTTATCTGTGATAACAATTTTATCATTATTCCAACTTTAGAGAAGAGAAAACCACTTTATAAAATTTAAGTAGCACATTAAAATTCAAGCTTGTATTTGGGGAATCAAACTCAAAAATTGAAAAAGCTCCGATTGCCCATTTTTGACAGCAAATGTATCTTACAAAGGTTTTGTAAGTTTACGTTTGACTACAGGTGATTTGAATTGTGAAACCTGTACAAGGGGTGGACTAGTTGGTTTTGTTTTAGGGGGTCTGTACCCTGTTATCTTGGCTATCCCTGTAAATGGTGGCCTAGCAGCCAGGTATCAATCAGCCTTGGTACCAGAAAAAGGAAACATCATAACTTACTGGATTAGAATTTCTAAGCCTATCTTTAGAAAGATGGTATTTCCCATTCTACTTCAGACTATGTTTGCAGCATACCTTGGGTCTAGACAATATAAAATACTTATAAAGGCCCTTCAGTTACCTGAGCCTGGCCTAGGAAGCCACTGATTTTTAAGCAAACATGTATACAAAAATAAAATGGTAAAATAAAAAGAAAAGAAAAGAAAAAGCTCTGATTGATTCGAAAATCTTTGCTCTTTTCTATTTACCAGAGTTGAGTAGTTTCTATACCTTGGAAAACTCATCTACTTATGCTCCTGAAATGAATTTGTGGGTGTGCCATTTTCAAAATCCACTAAAATATAAGAAGGTGCAGAATATGTTATTTTCTTGCTTTTGTCCACAGAGTATCTAGTCAGTCATTAGGAAACAATCACAGAAGTCAGTACCCCCAATTATCTAATACTATTCCTTTAAATTTACATGCAACATCCCATTGGGAAATTTATTAACATAGTATCAGATGGATGATATCAGGAAATTTCAATTTGTCAAGCCATCTTTCTTTCTTTTTTTAATTTCTTCCCCAATACTACTCTGGAGAGTTTTTTTGTTTTTAATATTTATGCTTCTCTCTGATACCTGGAGATTTGGATTTAATTGGTTTAAAATGGAACTCAAGCACTTAGTTTTAAAAACACCCTAAGTGACTCTAATGTGCAACCAGGGTTGAAATTCATCAAATTTGGCTCAATTGTTCCCCACTTTAAACCTTGAGTTCATATTTCAAAAACTATCTTTGAATCTATTATTTCTTTCACTTGAGATCCTCTTTTTCCATATTTTGAAAATCCAAAAATATTTCTGCCTTCAAAATATCACATCCCAAACTTATCCTCTGAAATATTTTCTTATGAATAACTGCTACAATGTGTTATCTTGAAAATGGTGTTAAAAACTGAGCAACTAATAGGTGGTAGGCACTAGCTTGGTACTTTCATGCACATTAATTTATTTGATTAGATATATTTCTTTCTAGGAAACTGGATGATATATGTTACACTTTATCAAGCCTGTTCAATTATAAAGTGTGAAAAGGTGCGTAGTTAAATCTTCAGGAGAACAGAGCACATTTAACTTAATTGATTTGAAATCAATCTTTTTAACCTATTTTAAAATATTTCATAGTGATTCAGAAAGAGAATTGGAGGGAAAAAAACTGCAAAAGGCTTTAATAAGATGCATAGTAGTATATCTAAAGACTGAAGTGATTCTGAAATTGCTTGACTTAGATTCCCCCTATTTTGCTATTTAACCAATATGCAACTTTGTTGAGGAACTATGAAGTGCACAGTTTCAAAATCACACAATGATTTTAGAAGGTGTATTTAATTGCTGAGCAGTTTAAAATGGCCATAATTTAAACCACTCTACTGCAGAAATATAAAATGGCAGATCAAAAAAATTTTTGGTTGCACTAAGTCTCTAGGTATACTGGAAGGATTAAGATTCAAACAGCTCTCAGTTTCCTCAAATAACCTTCTACAGATGCAAATATAATTGATTAGCATTTTTATTTTTTAGAAAATACTTCTAATTTTACCTAGGGGAGTTCTTCATTTGTTGGAACCAAAGCAATGAAGCAAATGTAGTGGTAGTGGTGTTAGCATATAATTATTATATGATAGCTAAGGTCACAAACACTCCACAGATTGTGTAGTTTTCAAAAGTGTAGCACTCGTCAGGTGTAGTCCCAGCACATGTCTATAATTCCCAGTAGCTCAGAAGGCTGAGGCAAGAAGATCAAGTTCAATGTGGGTCTCAGGAACTAAGTGAGGTCTTAAGCAACTTAAGGAGAACTTGTCTCAAAATAAGAACAGGCTGGGGATGTGGCCAGTGGTTAAACGCTGCAGTCCCTGCTAACAAGCAAACAAACAAATAAACAAACAAACAAAAAGTAGTTCCAGAGCCTAGACCTAGGCGCATCAGCTGTAAACTTGTTAGAATTTAAACTGCTCCAACCCAACCCTCGCAGAGAAAACTAGAGTCAGAAACTGGGATGGAGCTCATCGTATGTGAACAAGTCATGCAGGTGATTTTAAAACATGTTCAGGATTGAGAACACTGCTCTAATTCTTTCCATTGTTTGCAAAAAGACAAGGTAAATAGATCAAAATTAGTCATAGTCATAAATTCAATAAAATAACCCAACATAATTCTTGTATTTTTTTAATTGTTCATTATTGTGATTTTTTTTATTGGAGATAAGTTTCTCCATTTGGTAACCTCGGCATTTGCATTTATCTAATTATTTTTTATCTGCATGTTTGCAAATGCACAGTATGTACATAAACATAATTCTGTTTTATCCAGTGATTTTCAACATTTGCTAGATCTTATTATTAGTCTATGAACACATGCATGATATGGTCTCACACAACAAAAGTAATGGTAGCTTAGGTGCTGTGGTACATGTCCATAATCCCAGCTATTTGGGATTATGAGGCAAGAGGATCTCAAGTTTGAGGCCAGTGTCAGCAACTTAGGGAGATAGAACTGGAGATGTGATGATAGAGAATTTGCCTACCATGGGCAAGACCCTGGGTTCAATCCTTAGCACTGCAAAAGCAAACAAACGAAAGTAATGGTCCATTTATTTTCTTAAAAATTTGTCTGAAAGTTGTTTTAAGGTTGTTTTATGATGGCTTCCTGTACATCAGGATTGTTTTTCTGTGTATGAGAAGACTCAGGATCATCAGGCCATACAGTGGAGTCCTTTACCAAAACAAGCAAAGACCTTTGTAAACCAAATACTATTCAAGCTGCATTCTACTCCCTGACCTAGGTGGCTTATCCAAGGTCATTCAGCTACTAAGTGGCAGAGTCAGGGTTTGTGAGTATTATCTGTCAGAATTCAGAGCTTGGGTCTCAATTATTCTGTTGCATTCTCTTTACTGGTACTAAGCTATTAGTTGTGACTAAGAACTAAAATTAACATCAAATTTCATGTTTCCCTTAATTCTTATCATGCCTTTTGGGAGAAGAAGCTAAGGCTTGATTTTTTTTGCAATGTAATGCCTGAAGGTAAAAAGAGACCCAACACCAGTGGTTTCTACTTTGGACAAGAACTTCTCAAACTTCCTGTCACAGGACTGCAGGGGGCATACTGCCAACTTGATCAGTTGGATTCCTGTCATAAGACACATAGAAGGCTGGAATTTTGGAGAGTGTCACCAAGGTATGTGCTAGCTGCCCACCTTCTGAGGGCCAATATTGCTTCTGTCATGTTTGATTCTTTTACCAGATTTTGAGAATTTGTAGAAAGATGTAATTTCAACTCAATGGTAGCTTTTAGAAGTCATTCTAAGCAGAAAGTACTATCATTTTGCTATACTTTGTCCCTTGGGTATAAATTTGATTTAGGACTAACACATTGCTGAAAAAATTCTTATTCATTTGGAGTCTCAAGTCCTGGGCTACTCCACTGTTTAGATTTTGGTTTCTAAGTAGAGCTAGAAAATGACAGTATGTGTGTATCAACATTTAAGACAGTACTTATTCCATTAAATTTTACCATTGTATAAAAAGGATTATCCTAAGAAATTTAGAAATATTAATTCATAAGTTAGAAAAATGCATTGTCTAGTATGTGTGAAGCTCTGAGTTTGATCTCTATCACCACAAAATAGCAACAACAACACAAAACATTAACTCGGATATTCTGCACAACACATGAGCTAGATCCTGTGATTTCCTTTACTGCACACATAAAGTACCTTCAGAAGAGACATGTAAGTTTTTCAGAAGCCATCCAGGATTAATAATACCAGAATTTAAACCCAGGTATTCTGACTCTTACAAACTATGTTCTGCTCTCTCTAAATCTTGGCTTTTCCATTTGGAAGTCTTAAGGACATAATCTTCTTGTTAATGATACAATTTTGTTATTTGCTAGCTATATGATTTTGCAGTTATTTAAATTATCTGAATTGCAATTTCCTCATCTACAAAAATACGCATAATAATAAATACAGTATAGTGCTTTTTGAGAGGAATGCTTAAAATAATAGATGTGAAAGGTTTTTAGGAAAGAATAGGGTTATGTTGATACTAGCATTTGTAATGAATAGGAGCTCTTTGGAAGTTTATATTGCTGTTTTAAATGTTAAATATTTTTTAGTATAGAAAGGATATTAAAAATAGTTTGTAAAAATTTTCCCTTTCTCTGCACTTTACCTGAGCTACTCCAACCTTGGTGAAATTTCCTCTGACAGCAAATACTCGGTCAGATCCTTTTACTTAATAACATCTATACTGACCTCTTTTTAATGTGTATTTCCTTTGGATTATAATTATTCATGATCTGGTTCTTAACTAGACTGAAAGTTCCAAGAGGGCAGGATCTGTCATGGTGACTGTATTTCTAATGCAATCCAAAGTGCCTGTACACACTGCATGCTCCATAAATGTTTTTTGAATACATAATTGTGACATATATATTTCTCTTTCTAAAATATTTAATCCCTGTTGCTAAGATAACTTTAAAAATCACTTAAGCTAACAATTTTTAGAACATCCACCATAATGTTCTAAGGTTTATGTCTTTGAGAAAGTAAGAGAGACCATGTGTCTGTCTGGAGCCTTTATATTTCTTTGCTGCAGGTCATGCTTTCAAAAGTCTCCTGATAGAATAAGTAATTTTCTGTGGGGGAAGATCTGAGCAACTTGTTTGAAAAATAGTTATGGTGTTATTCAGCATGACACTGTATGTCAGGGGAAAAGAGATATTTGATTCCTCAATAACAAAACAATTATTTATTATTAAAACATGGAATAGATTTTGGGGAGGTATCAGGGGAAGGGAGGGATAAGGGTGGGTAATTGGGGGGCACTCTTGGGGGTAAATCCAATATTCAGAATCTATATACAGTATATATTATTTTGTTAAAATTTGTATGATTGTTCAACAAATAAATTTCTCAATAAAAAAATAAACTAGTTAAAAAAAAAGACAAATATATAATGGCTAGGGAAAGTAATATTGCATGGCCTTTTTCCATTCAGTGGAAAACAGGGTAACAAGCAAAAATACTGCAGAAAGAAAGCAATGGTGAGAAGGAAAATAAATTGTCTTCTCACAATCAAGAATTGAGGGTTCAATGTAAATGAAATAACTCCACCCAGGCTAAAATGAAATACTCCCAGCAATTCTTGGATCCTAGAAGCAAAACAAACAAGCAAAAACAATAAAGGGGCTCAAACAGAAAGATCCAGCAATATGAGTCAAGAAGTTCCTGAAAACTGTTCTTCTAGCTCCTCTATGCATAGCCAACCTTGCATTTATGTGTAGCCTTGTGAATGAATTGTGGGAAGAAGGTAACAAGGCATTTCCCGGCTTGGTCCATGTATTTCTCCTGTGCGATCTTCCTGTGCAATCTATAAATTTGATTCTCCTATCTCCCAGTAAGTTGCAGAAAATCCATCAGGGAAATGGGACTTATAGCATGGCCATTTGGAAGGTCACTCCCCAACAAAACAAATTGGCCTATGGACTATGAGTGAACCAGAAATCAATTTTTATTGGGTTAGACCATTAAGATTTTGGAATTTGTTACAGATTGTTGCTCAGTAATGCTTTCCATCTCCCTGAGTGGGATAATAAATACTCATAAATGTAATAATTGGAAAGATTTGGAGTAAGGATTTTGACACTTCATTTACCACTTAAGAATTAATTTTTGGGGGCTGGAGCAGTGGCTCGGTGGTTACGGCACTTGCCCGGCATGCGCAAGTACAGGGGTTCAAACCCCAGCAACCCACGTGCACAACTAAGTGTCAGAGCAACGAGGGCCATGTGAAAAACTCAATAAAAATTGATTCTTTCTCTCTCTCTCTCTCTCTCACTGTCCTCTTTTAAAATTTTTCATTTTGTAATGAAATTTAGTAGATACATACTGTTAAGAGTACTTGATTTTTATTATTTTATAAAATATCAGGAAAGGGATTGTTTTCACCAATATCTTTTCTCCTCTTCTTCCTAATAGTATATATCCTAAATGTGTCTGGGTGCTTGCCACTAGATGGAGACTACAATTTTCAATTTCCTTAAGGCTAAGTATTACCATATTAGCCTGACCTTTGGGCAGAACAGAAAGGATGATGCACACTTCTGAATCATGTTCTTATAAAGGAATGGGCACACAGTCCTTTTTCCGCTTGCCAGTCTTCCTGCTGGTTCTGTTGAAAATATGAGGATGGAGAAGGAGAGGTGGAAGCTGTGAGTTAAGGGTGGAGGAGTTGCACCACCAGCCCTGGATGATATGCCTTGCCATTGTTACACAAGAGCAAAGTCAACTGGGAGGTTTTCTTATAAAACTTTCTAGTAAACAATTAATAATAGTTAAATAGGCTAATTACCAATGTCCCATGAAACTGGAAAATGACTTATAAATCTCAGGAAAAAAATACAATGAGTCATAGTTGATTTTGGCATATACATAGGTGAGTCATTTTATTCTGCTTACCTACTGCCTTCAAGTATTCCTGCCTATAAAGTTGAACCTTATATTAGTACATTTTCTTCTCTTTATTTAAACTCCACAGTTACAATTGCAAACTCATAACTTTCAAAACTATTGTTGATTAGTCACTCATTGTGAGGTTGCTCTTTCTTGTAAGATTCTGAATTTACTGAAGGATGAAAAGAAAATAAATAGAGTTTGGATTAAATTGATTTAGAAAAAGAAAAATTCTAGCACTTCGAATAAATCCTAAACAATTTTCTTCTTTGTAATATAATAACAAACATAATAACATTTAGCAAACATTATCTCAGTTGATACTCAATGCAATTATTATGTTTTTATTTAGTTTTTCATGTGGTTTTCATAGCTCCAGCATTTCATTGTGTACGTGGTGCTAGAGTTCAAATCCGCATCTTTGTGCATGCCAGGCAACTGCTGATCCACCACTCCAGCCCCTACTATCAGTTTTTATAAATGAAAAAAAATGAGCTGAGTGAAGTTAAATGATTTACACGGGGTCTTAGATTTCTAGTACTACTGTTCTTTTTCTAAAGACGAGAGTATTCTTTTCATATTTCTAAATATTTCCCCAGGAGCTCAGAATTCAGTACTTTTTTTTATTTCCAGTTCCACCACTTATGAATTTTATTATTGTAGAAAGTTTATTTCATCTTTCTCACAATTTTTTTATTCACAAAGTGTGCATAATAAAATTTATCATTTGGTGTAACAAAAAATAAAGACAGATCATTTCTTAAAAGCTATCTGGTACTTTGAAATCTTTCAATAAAGGTAAGGTATTAGTTTTTTTTAAAGCTTTAAATTTTAAGGAAGGATACATATTTGTTGGAGTTAAGGTGCAGAACCCTAGAGAATACCATTTATGTTAAAGTTTATAACAATATTAATTTGTTGGTGAGGTAGGAGGGATTGAACCCATGGGTGCTAACCGCTTAGCACCATCCCCAGCCCTTTTTAATATTTTTTTTTATTTTGAGATAGGTTCTCATGAAATTGCTTAGGGCCTTGCCAATTTGTTGAGACTTGTTTTGAACTTGAGATCCTCCTGCCTCAGCCTTCTGAGACTCTGGGAGTACAGGTGCATAACATTGTGCCCAGCAACAATTTAATCCTCTAAAGCATTAATTCAATACAATTTAAATGGTGCTCCTAGAATTCTATAATGAACTTGGTGGTGATGATGATGATGATGAAGGTGATGATTTTTAAGAACTGGATGACTTTTATCCTCAGAAGATGATGTCTTACCACATATTGCCACTCAGGGTTAAGTGTCCATTTCACATATTTTCTTTTGCATCCAGCTAAAAATTTACTACAAACTTCTGCTGAAAATTCTGCCTAAAATTAATCCTTTTGATCCTTCTAAACTTTGGTATAAGAATAAAAGAAAAATTAATCATAGTAATTGGCATGAAATTGTTCCTAAAATGTGAAAACTAGGATTAACAGCATTTGTAGATTTAACATTTATTTTAGTCCAGATTTTTCCAAGTAAGTTTCATGAGATTTATAAACTACAAGATTTTGTTTGTTTTTTTTTATTTTTATTTTTGAACAACCATACAAATTTTTAACAAAATAATATAAAATGTGTATAGTTTTTGGATACTAGATTTACCCCTAGGAGTGCCCCCCCCCAAATTCCCACACATATCCCTCCCTTCCCTTACCCACAATATCTCTAAAAAAGTATTAGGTTGTATAACATTATACCTTATCTGGATTTAACACATGATAATAAACCACCTTTCTGAATGGCCAGGGTCTAGTTCCAACCTCCACGGATGATTGGAGACATTTAACCCTTGGTTCTCTGGGTTAAGCTGATTTTACTCAGCATAATTTCTTACATAGCCATCTACAAGATTTTTAAAGAGTATTTAAGGAAATAAAAGACACATAGTGATTGTGAGGGTTAGGTTCTGTGATCAAATTAAATGGAAATACTTTGAACTAACTATTGAAATAGCTCTCTCTATTGCAGAACATCTTAGAACTTGTATTTTGTTAAGTTTTGAAGCATAGGTATATACTGCATGCATATACCAAATAGATCAGTCCAGTGATCAACTTTCACTACATTTATCCTATTTTATACAGATTTCTTTGAAGAAAAATTACAATGTTTATTTCAATCAACTCTTCAGACTATTTACAATAGATTGCCAAAGCCAATGACATATAGCCATTTGCATTATTTTTCCCCCAGAAAAGGATTTAAACTCAACTTAAAAATAGGAACAAGCGGGGCTGGAGTGGTGGTTTGACAGTTAAAGTGCTTGCCTGGCATGAGTAAGTACGTGAGTTCAAACCCAGCACCATGTACACAGCGAAGAGTCTGAGGAATGAAAGTCACATGGAAAACTAAATTTAAAAAACTGCTCCTCTGTTTCTTTCTCTCTCTCTCTCTCTCTCTTTCTCTTTCCCTTCTTTCTTAAAATAAATAGGAACAAGGGTCTTTTTTAACAAGTAAGTAAAACTAGTCATCTACTTGGCCTTTATCACAAGTAAAAGTTTGCAGTTCTTACCTTAACATAATATAAACAATAGTCTTTACAAATTGAATCTCATTCCTTCACATAAGACACAAAAATAAAAAGCAGTTGCTAATACTGATATACACATTTCTATTTAAAAAGTTAGAACATTGAAAAAGAGTGATTATTAAAACACATATGCTTGGGACATATTTTTTAAATTAGGGATTTGGAGAGTCTGCTCTCACTAGTACTATGGTGCATATTTAAAAAATTATCTGTAAACAATCTGTACATTCAGGTAAATTAAATACCAGTTGTTGAGCAATCAGCATTGTTTGAAGCAAAAATTCTTCATTTACTTCAACTTGGCAGGAAAGAAAGTTATAATGGGTGCTTGTGGAATGCAATATTTAGAATCCATCTATATTATATGTTTTCCATAAGCCTCTTTCGCCTATATTGATAACAGTGACATTATTGTGAGTGGTGTTACACATTGGATCCCTTGATATTTATGAATTAAGAAATACCAATGCCCAAGAAATATTGCCGATTGCTTGACAAAAATAAGATTTTTCATATTGTGATCTTTTTAATCTCGTCTACATATTTAAATGTAAATTTCAGACATCACCTTAAAAAAGATTTGATCATAACTTGTTTTCTAATTAAATTTTCTTATTTTGAGATAATTTCATATTCACATATGCATACAAGAAATTACAGAGAAAGAGCTTATGTGCCCTTTCTTAATTTTCTCATATTTTAACCTTGAAAAAATACATACAGTTGAGAGATAATAAGGTATTCAGACTTGGATATTTCACAGACAACTTCTTGAAATTGAACCAAGTAGGTCTTCACTTCAAAAATGATGTTATTTTTGCCAATGATAAATTTTTATCTTACAAGAAAACATTAGAATTTATGAAAATTTGAATCCATCACTGTGAGTTTGACAGTGTCTCAGTACTTCAGCATGTACCTGATATTGATGTATATAGTTTTTCAACATTGTATAATGAGATGTTTCAACAGTTGGGGTGCCTGCATAACTCAGTATTTTGCAAATGAACCATGCATAATATTATAAAACCATTCATGAGTGAAATATCTACTCAGGATGCAAGATGGACTTCAATGTAACAAGTACAAAAAGTTCAGATATGATTTCATATTTGACAGTGCAGCTAAATTTTTAAGAAATTAACACTTGTGAAGGTTTAGTGTACTAAAAAGAAGATCCACAATTATCTGAGAATATATTTTTCAAAACTTCTACTTACTACAATTATTTAATTGTGTGAAACTGGATTTTCTGTAAGTCCTTCAACCAAACAGTACATCATAATACATTGAGTATAAAAGCAGAGGTAAGAATCCAGATATCTTTTATTTGTAAAATTATAAGGTGGTGACATTCTACTTAGCACTTTTTGAAATTATTTTAAAATTATTATTTATATAAGTATATTATTAATAATATTTTACGTGAATCAATATGTATTTTAAAATTTGCCCAGTTTTAGCTTTAAAGTGGTAAGTGCCAAAATATAAGCCATGTAACAAAAGCTTTTTAGGGTTCCCCATTTATTATAAGAGTTATAAAGTGATCCCGAAACAAAAAAAAAATAGAGATCAATTACTGTAGGAGATTACAAAACATTACTACATGTGCTTTGGACATTGATAATAAGTCTTTGGTACCCTGAAGTCTTTCAACTCTTATTTGTTAAATGAATAAATGCACCAAAATAAAGAGCTGTATTTTTTTTTTTCTTGCTGCTTTTCTTGCTCATGAGTAGTAGCATTTCCCCCAGGTTTTGTCACAAGGAAGTGAAGTGTCCTCATGTCTGACTTTACACTTAAAAGAGTACATTATTATTTTTTTTTTAGGAAGATTTTCTAGGACATCAAATTCAATTGTTGGAACATGAGATTATCCTTAAGTAAACTGTTCTTTTCCACAGAAGTTAATTTTGATGATGAAAAATTTAATATAAACTCTTTGGTGTGAATAAATACTGATCATGAAGACTGACATTATATGCAGTTATAAAAGAAGTTGAGAATACTATTGAAGATTACAGGGAAGAAGAGGGCAGGGGAGGAAAACAGTTCTGTGCATGTGTAGGAGCTAAGTATCCTCATACTGGCTTAAATGTATAATAATAATTAAATAATTTTCACAGATGATGAAGAAGTTTATCAGAGTTAGCACTGACGCTCAAATCCTGCATGTCCCGTACAACTTCAAAATCAGTGCTTCAGTTGACCTTAGAAGAACGGCTTTTCTTCAAAATCAGTGCTTCAGTTGACCTTAGAAGAATGGCTTTTCTCCAGTCTGGAAAACTTCTCTGTCTGCTTTTATCCAATGGTATTTCCTAAGATAGTGTTTTCCAGCTTATAATGCTAGGAGCTTTAATTCATAGCAAAGAAGACACATAGTTTAAGTAAATCTATTTTGTCAACATTCACATTTGTCAAAAATAGCAAATTGCATGCTAGTGTAATTGAGAAGGAAGTAGAAGAGGAAAGAGATGGAAGAGTCATTTAAAAAATGTGCAAGTATATGTACACTAATAATCCATTTTTGCAGAGAGCGAGCCCAGGCTTTCCCACTATTGCTGCTGTAAGTTTTCTGAGTGTCAAACAATAATATGTCCACTGTTTAAAACATTTCAAGTTCTTTCTGAAGTAAATATGTAACTAAGTTTCAACAACCCAAACATTAACAATATCACTGCTTCTAAAGACATTTGTCTGCAAAAAGTAAAATGTCACCTAAATTCGAACGTTCCATTTCTAAGGGGTCATTACTGCATTTTTTGTTTTGGTGAAACTCTTACGTAAATATTGACTCTTCCCTTAAGGCAGTTTTGCAATGGATAACTTAAAATACACATAAATATCCAGTCTTCATCCACACTCTAGCAGATGCTATTTTGTTTCAGGATTTTAAAAAAGCTAATGTTCCCTTCTGAAGAAAGAACTACATTCAAAGGAAACTTAATTGGAAAATGATACACTTGCTTCTTGCTTGAATTCTCTACATGGGATAGAAAGGGTCTTATTTACTTGGAGAACTTGAAAATTATGAAAAATTACCTCTCAAGTAGAGAATCGGCTCCTAAAGGAAGGACACAGACTGTCCCCTGAGCTCACTGAAATGTCCACTTAGCTGAGGTTGGGACTTTGGCTAAATCAGGGAACACTGAAATATCACAGAATCATGTAATCATTGAGGATTAAATAAGTTAATATGAGAAGTGAGAATATTTGGCACAGTGTTATTGTTATTTTATGATTTGGATCATTGCGTGATCAGAACACCAATTTGATTGCCAAGGTAATAATGCTGAGGACTCAGCAAAACAGGTTCAAAACAATTTTCCTTGTCTGGATAAACTCTTTCTCAAAACCACCTACTTCAGCAAGAGAAGGAAATCAAAGGGATAAGAACAAGAAGAGATGAAGTCAAAACTATCCCTTTTTGCTGATGACGTGATCCTATATCTAGAAGAACCGAAAATATTCCACCAGAAAAATGATTGAGCTCATAAAGAGATTTAGCAAAGTGGCAGGCTACAAGATCAATACCAATAAATCAATAGCTTTTGTATATGCTAACGATAAAAGGGCAGAAGAAGAAATCAGGAAAAGGGTCCCATTTACAATATTCTCGTAAAGAATAAAACGCATGGGAATTAATCTAACAAGGGATATAAAAAACCTCTACAATGAAAATTATCAAACGTTAAAGAGAGAAACTGAGGAAGACCTGGGAAGATGAAAAGTTGTTTCATGTTCTTGGTTAGGCAGAATTAATGTAATTAAAGTGGCCATTCTGCCAAAAGTGCTATACAGATTCAATGCAATTCCCATCAAGATACCAATGTCATTCTTTACAGATATAGAAAAAGCAATTCTCAAATTCATTTGGAACAACAAAACCCAAGATAGCAAGAAAGACAAAACAGGTGTCTTCACAATACAAGATCTAAAATTATGCTATAGACCTGTAGTAAAAAAACAAACAAAAAACAGCATTGCACTGATATCAAAATAGTAATGAAAACCAATGAAATAGAATAGAAGACTCTGAGACAAACCCACAAATCTTTAAACAGCTATCCTTTGAAAAGGGATGTCAAAATATAATATGGAAGAACAACAGTCTATTCAATGAGTAGTACTGGACAAACTGGAAGGCCATTTGCAGGAAGTTGAAATCAGATCCTTATTGCTCTTGCACAAAAATTGAATCAAAATGGATCAAGGAACTAGGAATTAAATCAGCTACAATGCAACTGCTAGAAGAAAGATTAGAGCAATACTCCAGCATATAGGAGTTAGAAACGACTTCCTCAACAAGACTCCCAAAGCAAAAGAATTAAAGTAAAAAATCAATGAGTAGCATGACATTAAATCAAAAAGCTTTTGCTTAGCTAAGGAATTTGTCAAAACTGTCAAGAGAGAACCTACAGAATGGGAGATAATCATAGCCTTTAATTATTCTGACAGGGAACTAATATCCAAAATTTATGAAGAAAACTTCAAAAACTTAATATTAAAAACACTAACAAACACTAACACACTGTTGGTGGGACTGCAAACTGGTACAGCCACTCTGGAAAGCATTGTGGAGACTCCTCAAACAATGAGGGATGCAATCACTGTTTGACCCACCTACCCCTTTTCTGATTATTTTCCCAAAAGAGCTAGCATCAGCTTATTACAGAGATACAGCTACATCAATGTTTATAGCAGCTCAATTTACAATAGCGAATTTATGGAAACAACGTAGCTGCCCTTCACTGGATGAACGGATGCAAAAAGTGTGGTATGTATATACATAAAGAATGGAGTTCTACCCAGCTATTAGAAAGAATGATATCATGGTTTTTGCAGGTAAATGGATGAGAATGTAAAAAAAAAATCATGTTGAGTTAAACACGCTAAACCCAGTGACTTAAGGGTCAAATGTTTTCTCTCATATGTAGAAGCTAGAATAAAACCTAAATCAGGATGAAAATTAGTCAAGTTTATTTAATAGACCCACCAAATCTGAAGTAACATAAGGTACAGGGACTATAGCTATGAAAGGGAGGTGGGAGGAGAAAGGGAGGGAGGAGAGCAAGGGGAAAAGGGGTCTGTTCAATACTGTACAGTACAGTTGACTCCCATGAGAACTCCAAATTTACCCAGGCAGGAGCATAAATATAGTAATTTCAATGTTTAAATTACATGTATATAGGCATTTATATCTGTAACGTGGGGGAACTACAGAGGAGTCATGAGATCAAGGAGTGGGGGAAGAGGGGAGAAACTGTCAATCCTTATGTATGTTTGAACGTGAACCAACAAATCCCTTCATTATATAAAATGATCCTGAACCAATTAAAAAAAATCAATAAATAGACCAGAGAGATAAACAAAAAGTTATCACCAGAGGAAATTGAGCAAGTCAATGAATACATGAGAAAGTGTCCTAAATCACTAGTAATCAGAGAAATGAAAATTAAAACTACATTAATATTTCACCTCACTTCAGTCAGATTGGCAAAGATGAAAAATTTAAACAATAACAAGTACAGGAGGGATTGTGGGGAGATAAGAATACTAACTCACCATCAGTGGAACTACAAACTGGTACAGCCACTCTGGAAAGCAGTGCGGAGACTCCTCAAAAAATTAGGCTTGGATCAACTGTTTAATCCAGCTCTCTCTCTTCTGGGTATTTTCCCAGAGGAGTTAGAATCAGCATGTTACAAGGACATAACAATGTTTTCCCTCATATGTGGAGGCTAGAGCAAAACCCAGGCTTGGGGAAAGGAGTCAAACTCATGTATTAGACCCAGCAAAAGCATAACAACACACAATCTAGGGGAACCATAGATATGTGTGCAGGGGATTGAGGCAGGGGGACAGGAGAAGGAGAGAGGATACGGAGGGATCTAGGAAGACAACAATGTAGCATACTCTCCCCCTACCTGAAGCCAAATGATATTTACGCAATCATTTAATTCTGAAAAATTCACAATTACATATGTATGATTGTGAACACACACACACACACACACACATACATTTATATCTGTTGTAGGGGCAAAATATAGAAGAATCATGAGACTGGGGTGTGGGCGATGTGGGGGTAACGTTGGTTTAGGATCAAATGCATATCATATTGTCACTTTATATGTAGAGTACAACAACTCTACTCCTAACAATAATAATAAAAAACCTGCTTCTCTTCTGTGCCAGCATGCCACCAACTACTCTGCTTGCTGAATCCCATGGGATTAATGAAGAAGCCAGCCTTCCAGTTACTAGAATGCATCACCCCATTTAAACAGTTTCCTTGGCAGTCCAGCTCACACAGTTAGTTTCAAATGAACTTATTTTTAAATCCGTGTGACCAATTTTGTATCAATTAAGAAAGTCTATTTCTCAGGCCGGGAGATTGAAAACTATGCCTTTTTTTTGAGATTTCATTGTGACTGTCCAGCTGATGTGGAAAATACACACCCTAATCATCTTTTTTTTTTTTTTAAGAGAGAATGACAGTGAGAGAGAGAGAGAGAATCAATTTTTATTGAGGTTTTCACATGGCTTTCGTTGCTCTGACACTTAGTTGTGTATGTGGGTGCTGGGGTTTGAACCTGTGTACTCATGCATGCTGGGCAAGCACCGTAACCGCTCCAGCCCCACACCCTGATCATCTTAAAATTTTATTCAAAATTTCAGAACTTCCATATCGTTCTCAGGATTGTTTTTTGGGAAATCCTAGTGAATGAATTAGTAAGATACTTCACAGTGAAATGTTTAGCGTGTACACTGATGTGGAGATGATGAAGGGCAGCAGGAGGAAGAGTTCTGGACAATCACAATGGCAGTTTATCCAAAAGCACATTATATGAAGACAAATTGAATTTTGAGCACCATATGGCTTAAGAGGAAAAAAGAAGAATCAATGATTAGAAACTAATGGCAGATGGTTTGGAATCACCCTCAGTGTAGCTAAGCTCTCCACTTCATATTCAGTCACTCACTCAGAGCTTCTTAGCCTGTGCTGTCACCAGTCACCTTCACACTCATTCGCACACTCTAGACTAGCCTTCTCCACCCAGGGTCCTCCCTGAAAGCTCAGTGATTGATGTTTCTGCATTTTGCTAAGGCCTCTACCATCATATCTATCTGAAATATCAAAGGGACCATATGGATTTCCTGCTTAACAATGTCCCATGTCTTCCATTCTCCATACCCATGTCCTAAAACAAAGTACCCAATCATATGCTTGAAGATATGAGAGATAAAATTTAAATACAGGGCTTTTAATAGTGATGAAGCTAACCTTTAATCTATTTAGTATATTAAGGAACTTACATGCATCTTTTACATTGATGATTTGAAAGACAATTACATTTAACACATTTTAGTTTCCTAATTCTCTAGGTACCTGTGAACATATTCATAGGGACCTATATTTTTTTCCTCCAGGAAAGATTGAGAAACACTAGCATACATGATGTCATCTAAACCCCTTGCAACTCTTGTTATTTCCGCTATCACCTCAGTGTTCTAGTTACATACCACTTCTTATGATTTGGTAGATAAACTCACATATCCATACCTCTATTGCACTGCATGTCTTGTTTTCTCTTCACTTTATGAGCATGTAGTGATATTTCAAGATCCAGTTCCATTTTCCTTTTCTTGGGAAGTATTTCTGGTCTACCTATGGGTTACTAATTCATTTTATTTGGATCATGATCCTACGTACTCCTTCTGTATTCATAGTGTCTCTTCACTAGAAGGGGAGCTGTTGGTGGGACAAGGGGTACAATAGGCATTTTTCATGTCCTTGATCTTCCATAATTTCCCTGTAATGCTAGGTTCACATAGGGCTCTTCAAGTTGACCAAAATTAGAGTTTGACTCAACCTAAGGTACTTTGTTTTTTTCCTTTGTACTTGAAAGGCCATATAGGGATGCTATCTCAAGAGGTGTCTTAGCAGAGTAAAGGATGTTGGACTGAATACATTTTCATTTAAATATGTATGTCAAGATATTTTTTTTTCAGTTATACTTTCTATGGTCCAGAATTGCACTGGTTAGAGGATAGTGGTTTTAGGCAAGTTATTTTCACTCAAAAATACCGTGGAATATTACACAGCAATTAGAAACAATGACATTGCAGCCTTCGAGGGTAAATGGATGGTTATGGAAGAGATCATGATGAGTAAAATCAGCTTAACCCAGAGATTTAAGGGTCGATTGTCTCCACTCATCTGTGGAGGTGGGGACTAGACCCTGGACAATGAGAAAGTTGGTCTAGAAATGTGAGTTAAATTCAGATAAGATGTAATGCTTTACAATCTAATACTATTTTTAGAGTTATAATGG
Source organism: Aplodontia rufa (assembly GCA_004027875.1). Taxonomy (NCBI): domain Eukaryota; kingdom Metazoa; phylum Chordata; class Mammalia; order Rodentia; family Aplodontiidae; genus Aplodontia; species Aplodontia rufa. The sequence goes on from PVKS010010172.1 coordinate 54,332, forward strand.
GAAGGGGAAGGGAGGGATAAGGGAGGGTAATTGGGGGGGGGCACTCCTGGGGATAATTGCAATGTCCAGAATATATACACAGCTTATACACATTTAAAAAAAAATTATTTTAGTATAGCCCAGTAGTTTCATATAGATATTTTAATTTCCCATTATCCTCTTATGTGACCCTACATTTGTTTTCATTTTATAATGATGTTTTTAAAAATTAATCTGAAAAATTAAAAAAAAAGGATATATCTAGCCCTCAGTGCTATTAATTTTATCTCACAATATACTATATAGATACAGATATAGATAGATGGATAGTTATAAATTTTATAGTGATAGTATCTTTCATTGAATCATTTCATTCATGGATTCATCAATCATTCACTCAATATTTAATGAACACTTATGATAGTCAGTCACTCTGCTTAGAGTTGAGAAAACACCATTAACTCAGAGTTATTTCTTACACCTTTTTCTCCTCTGGGCAACAGGAGATGGATGCCTTTTCTCTTGCTGCTCCAGTCCTGCTCTCCTCATCAAGTTCTTCGCTTGAACAATCTTTGTAGGCCAAGACACACCACATCCCTGACCTATTTTGGTTGTAAGGTAAAATGTGCATCTCCAGTGAGAAAAACTTCCTCCTAGATCTTGTTTTCTAACAACCAAAAAAATCACTGCTTATTGAAGACTTGGTTGATTGCAAGCCTGGTTCATTTTGGGTACAAAATGAAAATTCTTTTATACTAGAAAGAGTTTTAAAATGATGCGGATATGAAACAAAAGCATAAGAACCAACTTGAAGGTGTACCTATAGGTAAGTTCTGGCACCATGGCAGCAGCAAGATAATCAAGAACATTAACGAATTATACACCATTGAAAAAATAGGAAGCTTTTACTTCATACCACAAGTGAATGAATGAATGAAAGAATGACAGACTCTTCATAACAGTACAATATTGAACATTGGCTAATAATTTTAACAGCAGTGCTGAAGATGGAAAGTCAAAAGTTTAAAACCATTGATAAATACAAGCAGTAGGAGAAAATTGTGATGAGAGACAGGATATTTGCATGATCTTAAAAACTGTCTCCATGTCGGGCTGGAGTGGTGGCTCAACAGTTAAAGTACTTGCCTGTCATGCGCAAGGAACTGGATTTGAACCCCAGCACCACACATACAACTAAATGTTGGAGAAATGAAGGCCAGATGAAAACATAAATAAAATTGGTTCTCTGTCTCTCTCTTGATCTCTCCCTCTCTCTTAAAAAATTGTCTCCATGTTGATAGTTTATTACTTGGAAATGGAAAAAAGTAATTACACAGTGAGAAAATAGGACCACATCAGAGGTCAAAATGGGTAATCAAAATTAGCATCACTAACGTGAGGAAAATGGCTATCATTTGCTTCCTGTTGTGATGCCTTCTGAGAAACACACAAAAGCACCTGTGTAGAATTCTGGTTAATAATGCATTCCCTATATTCAGTCATGAGCAACTACCATGCAAAGCAAAAAAATAAAACAAAATTCTATTTAAAAATATGGAATAGGTCGTATTCTCCAAAAGTGTATAAAGATGCACAACAAAAGGCTATGGTAATATTTCAGATTATAGAAAACAAACTAAATGCTACCAGAAACTACATTGAACCCAGTTATGGAAAGGAAAATAATGTTATTGAGGGTATTTAGGAGTATTAAAAAGCTCGAATATACACAGTAGATTAAATTAAAACGTTATGTCAATGTAGAATGTACAGAAGATGAAAATTGTCTTGAAGTTTTATAATAGAATATTCTTATTTTCAAGAATACAAGTTGAAATTTTTAGAAGCTAAAGGTTATGATCTATACTTTTACTCTAAATTGTTCAGACCAGGATAGAGAAGCAAATAAATAAAATGTAGACAGTAAGTGAATCCAGATAAAAGTATGTGTGCATTTTTTGCACTTCTTTTATTTTTGCAAATGTTCTGTAAGCTTTTAACACTACTTGTGAACATATTTTAAAGAAAAAAATAGAATGTTTTCTTGGTCAGGAAAAATGCTTTTGAGTAGATAAGATTGATGGCTTTCAACATTTTTCCCACCATGACATGGGCTTCATACAATAGGCGTCAATAAGCTAGGTGGTTGGATAGATCGAATTTAAAGAACTCAAGGTATTATTTTTATATTCAGTTATCATATATATTCTTAGTGAATTGCTACTGGGTTTATGGTATGCCTTTTATATGCTATTCAAATAAGCATATTAAGAGTGTTGTAAATGAGAATACATCATTGGAAAAAAAGGTAAAAATAATTCATAAATGTACTTTATTCACAATGCTGTTATTTGCAGTATATCTGATGTTCCTTACTCACCTGCACATGTTAGAATCTCATTGGAGAATCACTGCTGAGCTAATACACACTAAGCTATTTTTGAATTGGGGTCTTAAAGAAGTGAGATTTCTTGGCCTTATTTCTGTGATGAGTCCATTTTACTTGATAATAAAGTGCAGGCTTTGTCATGATTGGAAAATCTGCCTGAAAAACCTGTAAACTTCCTCCAGCTTTCTTAAGAGTGGAGTCCTGCTTTGCAACGACCTTAATCCTAGTGTTTGGAGAACTATTGTTGACTGCTGCAAAGTCCAATGGGACATGCAGTCCTCCCAGATGGAGACTGCCCAATTGTGTTCCTTTGTCTCAGGTTATAGGTTCTGACATTTCCTGAAACTATGGAGTAGCTTCTTATGGTATATTGAAAAAACCAAATTGATATCTCTCACTTTCAAGGAAACCTTAATTTACTCTGGGTTATCAGATTGCAAATGAAAGAACTTGGGTTTTGGCACTTGACTAATGTGATTGCAGATTTAACTCTGCTGCTCAATCAGTGACCAGTGATAGCCAAATGACTTATATCTCTGATCCTGTTTGCCCTGTCAACTAAGAATAATAATGTAACATTCCTCATAAAAATGTAAGAATTAGGTGAGACAAGATCATGCAAGGTGTTTGGAGCAGTCCCTTATACATAATGATTACTTAAAGTATTAATCATTAATATTACTATAAGAGAATAATTTTTTTAAAAAATTTTAAATGCCAGCATCAGAATTTCTATTTAGGATAAGGTCCTAGGATTATGGTTCAGAATGAAATAGGAAAAGGAAGGATATGTAAACTGTTTTACCTATAGATCAACAGAAGTTAAGGCACAACACAATAACAAAAAATGTTAAAGTGATATTATGGAAGAGAGGAAGGTTTCTCCACATGGGCCAGTGACAAAGAACTTTTGGGAGGTAGCATCTAGAGTGAAAGTTTGACATGTGTGCCTTGTCACACATTAGTTCCTCATGTTTCTTTCTGTTTGTTTAATATGTAACTGGAATGGGTTTTGTTTGTTTGTTTGTTTATATTGTTGTTGGGTTCTTTTCCCTTAATGCAAATTGAGGTCAATATGTTGGGTTTGTGACTGACCTCATCTCTGCTCACAAAACAATAAACAGATGTTGAAGGGAAGGTGCAGTCAAGATTGAGAAATATATAGAAGTAAGTAGGAATTAGAAAATGCTATAAGAAGGAATCTCTGAGGAAGCACAGAATCTTTAAGGCACAGTAGGTGTGGACTTTCCCTGACAGAATGGTTCTGTCCTTTTTACAGTTGAGAATGGACTTGCTACTAAGAACATATTGTCTAGAATATTTTAAACCAGAGGAAGAAAATGCTAAAACTTAGGAAAATACAATACATCCACAGTGCTATATCTATATTTCCACAATATGAAGAGTGCTGAAAATGTTATGATTTGTTTTGCACCGATTCTCTGTTGTTGAAGCAACCTGCTTTTGTTCACCATTAGGCTACCTACTGTCTCCATTTATTCCCATGGTGGGTGTATTCATACACTTTCTGAAGCATCATTAGTGTGTTGGATTATGGTATGTTGCCCAGAGCCTGCTAGGTTTATGATAGATAAAAGTATTCAACACATGCCCTACTCAACTCAGAACATTCTGAATTCTCAAATACCTCTGAGTGCAGGGTTTTGGATAAAAGATTGTAAGAACAAATTCAGAAAAAAACAATGAAAGTGAGTGAAAATAAAGTTCTTACCTTCCAGTGTATTTCTAAAGCTGAAATTGGCAGTTTTATCCATGGAGTCAGATTCATACTGGGTCAGTCTCAAACAATACTCCACATCATTTGAGGAGGGGAGCCTTGGGGTCCTAGCTTTGTCCTGGTTGCCAGGATTGCGTAGTAAAGGTCCCTCAGGAGTTCCATCGCATAAGGTCTGATTACTGTTGTACTCCTCATGTCGGCTACAGATAATCTGTACAAGACATTGTTAAAGGAATTACTACCTGTCACCTCTCAATCAAGGGGAAAATGTAGAAATCTTGGAATCCTAATTACCATCTTCAGATTTCTAATCATCAAGAGATTAGTATTTTAAAATAGTTGTTAAAGGAAGAAGTTCACTGAAAATTTCAGAAAAGATCATGAAATTTAAAATCCAGAGTAAGATTTTAAAATATCTTAGCAGTAGCTCAGCAGTTGGAGCACTTGCCTGGCATGCACTATAACTGGGTTCAAACCCCAGAACCACATATACGACTAAGTGTTGAAGAAACAAAGGCCAGATGAATAAATAAAATAAAGTTGATTCTCTCTTCTCTCTCTCTTATTCTCTCCCTCTTTAAAAAAAGGGGAAAATGAAAAATTTAAATCTTCAATTTAATATTTTAATTTCCTAGGGTTTGTATGTCAAATTTTGATGAAAAATGATTACTTCATATAAATATTTGATGAGGAAGCTAATTCAACAAATATTTGTGCTATATCTAATATGTTAAGCACTGTGTCAGTGCCCAGACTAGGGCGGATAACTATAAAGGCGGTTGCCTTTCTGTCTATAAAACCACAGTACATGTCTTGGCGGATAGTAAACAATTAAAAAGTGTTTCACTATTATCAGTGCATAGCACATTCAAAATGTCAAGGACTGTGAATAATTCTACTTTATGCTTTTTGTCATAAATTGTTGCAGGGTTAACGTCTATTTTTTGATGTGCAGAATAACAGTTTTGGTAGATTATATTTTTAAGCAGAGCATTTTCCCTAATTCTTTAATTGAGCTAGAACTGATGTGACTCTTTTTAGAAAATCATCATCTTAAAATTGGTAATTCCTCAGAATTTTATAAGAAAAAGTTTAAGGCAACCATAGAACAAGAATTACTTCATTTAAATCACTTGGCAATACTTTCCATCTTAACAAATAAGGAACCTGAGGATCAGAGAAGTGACATTTTCTGAGTTAAATGGCAGTGTTGCCATTGTAACCCAAGTTTTTCAACTCCATTGTTTGTGTACTTTTAGTCCTGCACCTAGTTTGTGGCTGGCTGCAGATCTGAGATGCCTTTGATTTAACACAAATGCATAACAATCTGGTCAAACCAGCAAGGGAAGGGAGAATTAGCTCTATACATTGCCCTTAATTATAAACCATATTTTCAGATAGAGAATGCTTAATGGAGAAATGTTGTTAAAATAATGGTGATTGATATTGAGTCAGCATGGTTATCTGTTTTCTACATGAGTTGGGTCCTTCTCTAGTATAGATGGGTTATCTGACGTAATGCACATTAATGTGACTCTAAGAAGCAAGTCATGTTAGTCAGATATGGTTTTGTCTGTGTGTTTGCCACTTCCACACTGAAGAGTGTAAGAATTCGGGACAAATGGGCCCCCAGAAATCTGCATATGAATTTGGTAGTCAAGGTTTAAAAGTGTGAAATGAAATTTGTTGATTTGATTATAGGGAGTATTTTGCAAGATTAATTTGGGTACTTGTCAGAAAGAAAGAAAAGAAGGAAGGAAAACTAAAGACAACGTAGCTGTATTGAAGGTGGTGGAGATTTCAGGAGTGAGCTGAGTTCTCCTGGGACTGGATTAGTGTCTGCAAGAGGGAATTGTTGGCTGGGTGCCATGGCGCATGCTTGTCATTCCAGTGATTCAGGGAGGCTGAGTCAGGACAATGGCAAGTTCCAGGCCAGCCTCAGCAACTTAGCAAAGCCCTGTCTCAAAAAGTAAAAAGGACTGGGGATGCAGCTCAGCACAGAGCACCCCTGGTCCAGCCCCCAGTGCCTGCGCACCCAGCAGGGATTGTTCCACAGCCCTTGTGTTCTGCCTTTTCCACACGTGCCGGCTGGCCCTGCTGCTTGTTTGCCATGTTGTGGTAGAGCTGGAGGCCCTCACCAGAGGCAGTTATAGACCTTGACTCCCAGCTTCCAGAACCACGAGCCGAAATGGACCTCCTGTCTCAGGCGTTCCATTATAGCAAAAGAAGACAGACTAAGGCCAATTGGCAGGCTCAACATCACTCAGATTGATAGCCTTGATCTCTGTGCTTACACAGGGCTCAAACGCCATCCCATGAAAACACAAATGCCAATGGATAGTTTTGGTTTTATTTACACAGATTGATTCCAAAGATGGTGTGGGAGCATCCACATGGGAGAACAGCCTGGAATACTGATAAAGAGCAGAGAAGGGAGATGATAAAACATGCCGTCAAATCTCCAAAATAAAAGAAGGCAAAACTATGTTGATGGTCAAAAGATAAGTGTTGCCAGGAACTGGGGAGGAGAGGAGCGTGTAGAGGACAGGAGCTCATTTTAGGGCAGTGCTGCTATTCACGTGGTCACATCACTGTGCATTTGTCAAACCCCCAGGACTGGCCAGGTGTGGTGGCCATGCCTGCAATCTCAGCGACTTGGGAGGCTGAGGCAGGAGGATTGCAAGTTCAAGGCCAGCCTCAGCAACTTAGGCCCTGAGAAACTTAGCAAGACCCTAT
>PVKS010010173.1:0-61129 GCA_004027875.1 Aplodontia rufa
AATGTTCTTGCTTTTCTACTTCTTTCCTGTTTGTGTCAGCTGCTCTTAATTTTACATCAAAAAGTATCATAAATTTTCACTGTTTTTACCAGTATAGCCACTTTATAAATTGATTTAAAATATTGAAAACCATTAAGCAATAGTTATACCATTTGGCTATGTGAACATTGGTCACTAAACAGGCTTGTCGAGGGCTAAGGTAACATGTTCTTCTCGGTGATCAAATATCCTGACCTGTCTACCATGCCAAGGAAGTGGTTCAAATGGATTTCTCTCCCTTAAGTCATTCAAAACAGGGTTCTCTCATTTTTGAACCATGGATCATTGCCATGGTTTTACTAATTTGCAGATTTATTATTTAGCTATTCATTTTCGAAAGTAACCCCCCACAACAGGATATAAAACATGTTATTATTGTATTACCTTTCAGGTTCTCATTGATTCTATTTGATATCCATTCCACTGTATCTCTTGAAATCCACTTACTTGCCATTCTAATTTAAAATATTTCAAACAGATCGGACTATTTGAATAGATTTTCTCCTTCCTGAAATTCTTAGCCACTTTGGATATCCTTACATTCTGTTCTCTTAAACTTTCTAAGATTTCACCATCATGCATTTAGGCTGGGTAGTATTTGTTATATTTGGCAGGAGAATTTGAAGATATATAATTGTTTTAAACGCTGAAAAAGTGTTCTGGCATTATTTCTCTGGTAACTTTTTCATTTTTGTTGTCTCTGGAATTTCTCTCTAAAATTTATATTAGTTGAATATTGGATCTACTGACTTGATCCTCAATATTTCTTATAGTTTCTTATTTATCTTGTCTCAAAAACATTCTGTATGCTGGGAAACTCCCCAAATTTTTTTGTCCATCACTTGTATATATTTTTAAATTTGTCCATTGTATTTTAAAGTTCTTTTAAAAATTATTTTCTGATTGTTTTTTCACAGCATCCTTTTCTAGGCATGTGTATATGCCAACTTTTCAAATTTCTCCTCGCTTATTTAGTGCTTAGGAACAATTTTTAAAATGTCTCACATTTCTGAACATTTTATAAGTAAAAAAATAGGCTGCCTTTAGTCTGGATTTTTGTCAAAGATGTTTAAATAGACAAGAATCTTTGGAAGATAGAGTCTCTCCCTGGAACAGGGAAGTTTTGTTTACTGTTCAGTATAACAAGATAATATCCACTCACTCTGATTCAAATGTCAGACAGGCTTGTAGTCCATTAAAATTTTTCCTAAGATTGAGCTTCTCGCCTATAACTTTACCAACTGTGTGTGTACTTGTCACTTGGCCATCTTTGCATCAACCTTTGGAGATGTGGGGCTTACGGAATTGGTGGAAATGCTGATACTCTGTCTATAACCACTGCTGTGAGTAATAAACAGTCCTAGGTCTCTGCCCAGTGGTCTTGTGTCTTTGCCAGCATCCTTGAAACTGGGAGACTAGTCAATACAAGATGGTAAAATCTCCCGACCTTGACTTCGTTTTTTTTTTGTGGATACTTTTTTTTTCTGTTATTCTTCTGACCTTCCTCAAATGTCTAATTTTTATTTATTTGTTTATATTTGAGAATTGGTGAAATGGAAAAGAAATTGGTTTCTCTATGCATATATAGAACTATGACTAGAAAACAATTGTAGAAAAGAAGCAAAAACCTTAAATATTTTTGCTGTACTTGGAAAGAAGAGGCCAGAAGCCTGGTTGCCAAAAGTATGGAGCTGGGCTATGGGACATTAACATTCCTGCTGATCTAATTTTCAAATGCTAGCTCAGAAAAATTTCGTTTTCCTCTTCCCACCTAGTAGATGGTATGGGTTTGGCCACTGGGTTTTCTATAAATGTGAGTTACGTGAGTTATTCAGGTTTATATTAGTCAACTCCTCATTATAAAGGTGTATTGCCAACCCCAGTATGAATTTTATAATGTTTCTATTTTAGAAATACAGAGAGCGAGATCGAGAGCAAGAGAGAGAGAGAGAGGATATTTTTGTTAATGTTGAAAATGTTACTGGCGTTAACTATAAAAAGAACTCATTCATAAACCCAGTACATTGTATTTTTAATTTCTTTGCACAGAAAAGAATTTCAGATTTTTTGTTTGTTTTCTGACATATTTCAATCTAGTCAACCATGTACCAATTTCTAAATGGAATGAACAAATTGAACAAAGTTAATGAGAAACATTAGAAACCCCAAATTTAAATGTTCATTTCATTATTTTTCCATCTGTTCAGTACCTTGTTCTGATTTGATTTCTTTCTTTTGAAATAGATGATTTGAGGCACACTTGTGGCTTTAAGTCATTAGTAAAACTTAATTTTCTGAGCACTTAAACTTTCATCCTGGAGATTTAACTTGACTGATAAAGTACTAATAAAAAGTTTTTCTTTTATAATACTAGTGTTTCTGTAGTATATCACAGGAATCATTTAAAAGTTCAAAATCATCCATTATATTCTAAAGATTTTTCCCAATGTAACATTCAGTAGGATATATATTTATACTAATACCACCCCTAACTCCAACAAAGTAACAGTGATTTTAAAGCTGCCATTTGTGTGTTTGATGATCCACAAACTCCAGGGTCAGCATGATTACTTAATTTCGTGCCATTATCTCTTATTTTACTCCCATTAATCTAAGTAGTTCTTCTACCACCTCAAGCCAGTCCTAGAAGTGTTCTCATTTCAATTAAGACTTCTAAGTGTTTTTAAACTGTCATTTAGTGATATTACACCTTAATTGTTTGTGTTACTCTTCCATGAAATGTTTCCAAATGGTTTTTACTCTGCCTGAAGGGATGGAAAAGGCCTTTTATAAAGTTATCAAGTTAGATAGAATTATTTGATGAATTACAATGACCAGCAAGTCTTCTTCCAAAGTCTTTTTATTACCATTATGGTTGATTCAACTAACCAGAACTTTGTTTCCTCTGTTACCTTGAACTACACTGACAATAGAAAAAAATCTATTCCAATACAATAAAAATTCCATTACATTCATTTACTGTCAATTTGGAACCAGTTTTGGCAGCATTCTTGAACAATGTGCTTTTTCCCACTGATTAGAATATTTTTTTCATCTATCAAAGTGTATATTCTAACAGAAACTTAGATTTTTCTACTATTAAGTTTTCTAATTGTAGAAGGCTTTCTCAATCCAAATTTGAAATTAAATCAATTTCCTCCAATATATATTGAACACTTTTTTATATGTGAGATGCTGATACTAAAGGATTTGGCTGCTGCACATCAAAAACATAAAGTGGGGTTTCGTGAGAAAATGATGTGTTAAACATTTAAATGTGACCTCTCTGTTCCAGTTCTGATCCTTTGTTTCTTTGCCTAGGTAGTCTCCAAGCAGGTTTCTTGCCCCCGTTTTACTCCTCTCCAACTACTTCTGCAATCTGCTTACAGGTAGTCTAATAAACACAAATATGATATGCCATGTTCAAACTTCTGTATGGCTCCCCTCACTAAGACTCTTAAAAGGCCTAAAGTAACCTAACTCCTATGTATCTATACATTGTTTCCTAACCCTTTCCATTTATAAAATGGAAAAAATTCATATGAATTTCTTGACATTTTCTGAACATATGATTTTTGCTCCTGTTTACGCATCTTTCTGAAATTTAGCACTTCTGTTTAAAGTACTCCTCAAGCTGGAAGTATAGTTGGGGTGGGGGGCACTTGCCTATGTGCAAGACCCTGAGTTCCATCCTTAGTACTGCAATTAAATCACTGAAGAACCTTTCAAATGATCTTACATGACTCAGTTCTAAGTGTACCTCTAGCTACATTTCCTGTATTTCCCTCCTGTATTCTAATGGAGTACAGAAACCACTACCTCAAAATACGGCATCTTGGAAACTGGGGAAACAAAAGAAGCTGTGAGGTTTCTCTGACCTTCCTTTGCCTCCTTCCCCTGAAGCTGGCCATAGAAACTAGATTTCCAGGTCACCTTCTTCCTTCAATCAGGGCATAAACCTAGGAAGGTCACCAAGACTTTCTCCATTACTCTCCTGAAGACCACCTGTGATAAGTGTCCTACCCAACACCTGAAAAGAAAGAATGTCACAAAGTGACACCAAGGAATTGAATAAACAAGGCCTGATTATGTTCCCCCAGGTTATTACCGTTCCATCACTTGCTTTCTACCTCCAAGTGTGCTTCCTTTCAGGTGACTGGTCTTTTGTTGTAGGGGACGCAGCCAGGAACTTTGCAATGAGCAAGGAAAACATAGTACTTCTTCCCCACTACAACTCCTTGAACTGTAGTTTACTGAGATCCTTGATGCTTCTCTAACATCCCAAGCATAGTCTTGTCTCTGGACATCTGCTCTTGCAATGCTCTCTTCCTACTATGTGCTCCCTTCTCTACCTACATGGTTTCCTCTTGTCTTTCAATATTACATCTTCAGAAGGCCTTCCCAAACATCCTTTCTAACATACCAATTTTGTCCATAGTTCTTTAGTGGGCACTGTTTTCTTCATTGTACTTATCAATATCTAACAAACAACATATTACAGGTTCATTATCAATTTCCTGCTCATGAAAGCAAGTTTTGTGAGGACTGGAACTCTGCTTATTAGATTGATTTCTCTTGCAATTCATCCAACTTTTGGACTTAGATGGGGTCAACAAATCTTTTCTAAATGAATGAAGTAAATGTCATTTTTTATATACCTTTCAAGATCCACTTTCAGTATTACTACATTTATCAAGACTTCACAAGATAAATTTTGTATCTTATTTCTTAAACTTCTATAATGCTTATCTTGACACTACTTTCCATAATTTATGTGTAGTTCTTGTGTTGGATTTTTTAATCCTCTTAAATAGCAAAACATGATGACAAGTACTAAAACCAAGCCATTAAGGACTGGTTCTCTAAAAAAATATTCTAAGAAACATTGAAGTGTCTCCATTAAATATAAATAGTTTTTAAAAATATCTTTGCTATCTTACCTCCCTGGCATTCATGATTCTAGTGACAACAAATAATGCTTCTAGTTGAAATAGCCAAACACCTAATACTGATATTTCATGGTTAATCTGATTTATAGTTTGTTAGTACCAGCCTTTTTTTTAAAAAAAAGTAGACAAAAGTGAATAAAGTTTACAAATATGGATTTTCTTATTGATTTGATTGTGAGTTGATCTTTAGAAACCTGGATGATCTTTGGAATTACTGTCATTAAGTAGTTTTCCTTTACCCTCGTGAATAAAATGGTCAAACACAGAGGAAAACGATAAGCAAGAAGAAAATGGTCATGATTGAAAGTGAAAGTATCTATTGGTCTTCAAACCTTTTTCTTTCCCAGGTAGATACTCAAAAGTGGAAAATAGGGAGAACCAGTAATTTTTTTCCCTATGAAATTCTTTGGCTATTTTGTTGGCTGTTTGTTTGGATAACTAAAAAATTTGTAAAGAAAATATTGAATAAAAATCTGACATTTTGCTGGGATTCTCCATTTTAATTATTTCCCAATTTTATAAAAATACATTTCAAAAATTGAATATTATTCATAAAATATTTATGAAATTAATATTGTAAAATTTTTGAAATTTAATTTAAAAAGTATTGGAAGAATCTGGGAAAATGGCAATATAGGGAACACTAAAATCTATCCTCCCACCTAGATGGAGATTATACTAATAGAATCTATAGCAATTCTGGTGTCTCATGAAGATTTGATTCCCCAAGGGGAAGAGTTGGACAATAAAGCATAGTTAATTTCTGTCAATATGAATTCTCCACATTATAAAAACTACCTACCCCCAAACTCTGGCCCTCATGGCAAGTTTGTTCTTAAAGAATCCTATAAAGAGCTTGCAGGAGGTTGTGAGCGAAGGATTCTGACTTCCAAATACCAGGAATATGTGCTCTGATTACTGATAGCTACTTCTGATCACAGAGATACAGACAAAAAAGAAAAGCAAAAACAAAAAACAGGTAACCAATGTCATGACACCCCACCCTGCCCCAATACTGCCTCCCTAACCCCACCACCCATCATCTTGTTTTAGGATATAGACATTAAAAACTTGGTGGTTCAAAAACAACTACATATACAGGAAAAAGGAGGAAGTAACCATACATACACAAGTAAAGGGTCAAAAAAGAGGTGAGAAGTTCAGGTTTGACATTAACACCAAAATGGCATGAAATCATCAGAACAAAAAGCAAACCCCAAGGAAAAGGGAGAGTCTGCTTTCTAGAACTGTTGAGTCTCAGAACTTAATACCCCAAAATAAGGCATGTTAGCATGCTGAGCAATTTAGACTGAAGAACATTGGACACGCCTCAGAAGCACAGTCTCTGTGACCTTCTCATGCCTTATTTCCTGTCCCCTTTTTTTCCTCCACAGCAAGTAATTGAAACCAGAATTCTTCTCTAAACATAGATTATAGAAAACAGAACGGCTCTTTCCAAAGCAGCCCAAGAAGAATTAGAGGAGTAGACAGACCTTGCTGGGTTCTCCCCACCCACCCTATCATCATTCCATCATGCTGTTTTATCCACTTAATATTTCTAAGTGTCTATCCAACGTGGGCAACTGCTTAGGTTATCCAACCTATGCAGTTTTTCCTGGGTCTTTGGGTCTTCATTACCAAGGCCTCTCATGCCATGCAAAATGGATTAAATAGATGCCTTAGACTTTTCACTGGTTAACCTCTTTGTTATAGGAACATTAGCTATAATCCTTATGATAACCAAGGAAAAGTATCACAGCATCCCACTCTCACTCTATGTTATTAGATTTAAATGTCTAGTTTTTTTTTTAATTTATCAACTGGCATATAAAGAAACAAGGAAGTATGACCCATGCAGAGTGGAGAATAATCAGAAACCATCACTTTAAAAGGTAGCTATCTCTACTAGAGAAGGACTTAAAAATGAGAGAAATAAAGAAAGAAGTGGAGAAAGAAGATGATGCATGGACAAAATAGAAATAGTCATAAGAAATTGAAAACCCAGAAAGAACCAAAAGGAAATTCTGGCATTCAAAAGTATAATAACTAAAATTACTGGAGGGATGATGAACAGATTTGAGCAGGCAGAGGAAAGAATCAGCAAACTTGTAGGCAGGCCAATGGAAATGATCTAGCCTGAAGAACAAGAAAAGAGATTAAAGAAAAATGAGGAGTCTAAAAGGCCTATGGAAAGACTTCAATTAAATCAACACATGCATTACAATAGTCTCAAGAGGACAAAAGAGAAAGTGGCATAGAAAGTATTTTAAAAAATGGCAGAAAACATCTCACAGTTGATGAAGCACATGGATTTAAACATATAAGAAGCTCAACAAACTACAAGATGAACTCAAAGGGACCCATGAAGAGGAACATTATAATCAAAAATTTTAAAGAAAAAATACATAATTTTGAAAGCAGAAAATAAAAGGCACTCATAATACATAAGATATCATTAACAAGATTACTAGCAGATTTGCCATTAGAAACTCAGGTCAGAAGGCCACGGGTTGATATATGTGAAGAGCTTAAAGAAAAAAAAATACTTGTCAACTAAGAATCCTGTATCAGACAAAACTATTCTTCAAAGGTGAGAGGGAAGTTAAGATATTTCCAGATAAACAAAGGCTGATGGAATTTGTTACCATTAAACCTACCTTGCAGGCCTGGATCAGTTGCTCAGTGGTTACAACACTTGCCTGGCATGCACAAGGACCTAGTTTAAATTCCAGCACCACATACCCAACCAAGTGTTGGAAAAAGAAAAAAAACAGATAAATAAATATGTAAAATAGATCTCTCTTGAATTCCTTAAAATTAAACAAACAGGGGCTGGAGTGGTGTGGCTCAGCAGTTATATTGCTTGCCTGGCATGCACAAGGATGCAGGCTCAAACCCCAGCACCACATACACAATGAAGTGTTAGAGCAACAAAAGCCACATGAAAAACTAAATAAAATTGATTAAAATTCATTCTCTCTCACTGTCCCTCTCTCTAAAAAAAAAAATAATAAAATAAACAAATCATAACAAAAACCTACCTTGCAAGAAATGCTCAATGAAGTCCTATAGGTTAACATAAAAGGACCCTAGACAGTAATCAGTAACTCTAAGCCATGAGTGGCCATGCGTTAAACTAAAGATCTCAATAAAGGTAAATACACAGGCAATTATAAAAGCCAATGTATTGATACAGCTATTTTTGACAACCTTTTTAAAAAATTAGTTCAATATAGTCCTACATACTGAAGGGATTCATTGCTGCATATACATACATGCTCATGTAATGACAAAGTAACCCCATCTACACCATTTGCTTTCCTATGTGATTTAAGAGTAATACATCTGAAAATAATTATTAGTCTAAAATCTAACATTACTTTGTTTTATTACCCCATCTATTGTTTTCTACATGACTTTAAAGAGTAAAGCACTTAAAGAACTTTTAGTATATGTTCTGGGGCATAAATGTATAAAGACCTAATTTTGTGATAGCAACCAAAAATGTTTGGGAAGGGACTATATATGAGTAGAATTTTTATATTTTTATTGAAGCTTTACATATATAAATTCAAATTTGTATTCTAAATTTAGGATGTTAAATGTGATCTCCATGGTAACCATAAAGAAAATAACTATATGATACACACAAAAAGAAAGGAGCAAGAAATTTAAGCATTGCGCTACAAAAACCCACTAAACATAAAGAAGATTGTAATACAGAATTGTGGAACAAGAAAACTACAAATCAGAAAATAAATTGCAAAAGGACTTAAGTCCCCCATTATTATTAGTAATTATTAAAAATGAAAACAGGTTAAACTCTTTGATTAAAACAAAGGTTGGCAGAATAGATCAACACATATTATCCAAGTATATCCTATCAATACGGAATAAATTTTTATCTAAAGATACAAATAATAACCAAAAGAAAATACGAATGGTATTTTAATTAGACAAAAGAGACTTTTAATAAAACACATAGCAAGAGATAAAGATATTGTATATTAATGTTGCAAAACAACAAAAATTATGACAATTATCATAGACTGTCAAAAAATGTGAATCAAAAACGGGCAGAATTGGGGCTGGAGCGGTGGCTCAGTAGTTATGGCGCTTGCCTTGCATGCACGAGTACGTGGGTTCAAACCCCAGTACCACGTACACAATGAAGTGTGAGAGCAACGAAAGTCCATGAGAAGCTAAATAAAATTGATTCTGTCTTTCTCTCTCTCTCTCTTGCTGTCCCTCTCTCTATAAAAACAAACAAACAAAAAAACAGGCAGAATTGAATTGAAAAACAGATATTTCCACAATAATAGTTAGGAAATTTCAATGCTCATTCTCAATGAATAGAAAAACTAGACCAAAAATAAGTAAGAAAACAGAGGACTACAATACAGTGGACCAACTACATCTAATTAAAACACAGAACACCCTACCCAACAACAATATATGGACACTTCCCATTGTGGCCTGCCTGGAACATTTTCCAGGATAGACCATACATTAGGCTGTGAATTATGTTCAACATACTTAAAAATATAGATATCACAAAGTATGTTCTTTGACCACAATAGGATGAAGTTAGAAATTAACAGAAGTAGTAAAATGGGAAAAATCATGAATTTATGAAAATCAAATAACATGCTGTTAACCAATTGAAGAAACTAAAAGGTAAATAAACTTAAAAATAATAGAAGAAAACAAAAAAGAGCAGAGCAGAGACAAACACAATAGAGGATAGAAAAATAATAGGAAAAAATCCATTAAATCAAAATTAAAATTTTTTGAAAAGATCAAAATATTGATAAATTTTTAACTAGGTGAACGAAGAAAGAATAGGGGACTTCAACAACATAAGGAATGGAATTGGGGACATTACTACCAATTCTACACAAGCAAAAATTATTATAAGAAAAACATTATTATAAACTAGATAAATAAGAAGGACAAATTGATAGAAACAGAGTACAGCTGTTAACTACTAAGCAGATTAAATCAATAATCAAATATTCTGACAAAGAATCTGGATCTGATGGATTCAAGGGTAAAGTTTACTCAACACTTAGAAAACTAATATTAATTCTCCTCAAAATTAAAAAAAAATTAAAGAGATAATAATAACACTTTGTTTAAGACCAAAACTCCCCTGATATCAGAGATAGACAAAGACATTACAAGAAAACTCTATACTAATATCCCTTATAAATATTGATGAAAAAAAACTCAACAAAATACCAGCAAAACAAATGGAGTAGCATGTTAAAAAAAATTATACTCCATGACTAAATGAGATTTATCCCTGGAATACAGGAATGGCTCAACATAGAAAACTCAATCAATGGAAAACACCAATCATATTAACAATGAGAAAAAGACCATCTCAATTGACAAAGAAAAAGCATTTTAAAAAATCAATATCATTTTACAATAAAATATTAACAAACTAGAAATAGAAGGAAATCACCTTAACATAATAAATACCATATAGGAAAACTTGTAAGGTATATACTTCATTGTGAAAAACTGAAAACTTTGCTCTAAGGTCTTGTCACTTGTGATTGACATAGCTCTGAAAGTTCTTTGGAGCTTTTAGGCAATAAGAGATAAAATCAAGGCATCTAAATTAAAAAGGGAAAAGTAAAATCATCTCTGTTCACAAACGATATGTAAGAACTAATGAAATAATTGATTTAAGTAGCGTGATACAAGATAAACACAGAAAACCAGTTTCATTTATATTCACTACCAATGAATGGTCTGAAAGAAATTATAAAAATGTTTCTTTTCAAAATAGCATTAAGACTTGCAGGTTAAAGATTTGCACAATAAGAAATAAAAACATTCCTGAAAGAAATTGAAGAAGACACAAATAAATGCCAACACAACCCAGGTGCATAATTGGGAGACAATATTTTTAAGATGTCAATATATCCAAACTAATCTAAATTCAGTGTAATTCCTACCAAAACCCCAGGGATCCTTGAAGAAATAGAAAAACTCATCCTAAAATTCATGTGGTATCTCAAGCAATCCCAAGGAGTCAAAACAATCTTGAAAAAGAACACTGGAAGATTCAAAGTTCCTGATTTCAAAATTTACTACAAAGGTACAGTAATAATTATAGAATGGTACTGGCACAAACGCAGACAAGAAGGCCAATGAAAAGAAATAGCCCAGAAATAAACCTTGTGTACATGGACAAATAAATGATTTTTGACAAAGGGGCCAAGAATATTATATGGGCAAAAAAACCAGCCATTTCATCCAATGGTGCTTGTGGATATCTGCCTGAAAAGAAAAAATAAAAAAAAGAAAGAAAAGAAAGGAAGGAAGATAGATAGAATGTTACCTGACACCATACATAAAAATTAACTCAAAATGGACTAAAACTCTAAATGTAAAACCTAAGACTGTAGAACTCTTAGAAGAAACCCCAGGACAAAAATGTCACAACACTGGACTTTTCAACATCTGGAATACCACACTAAAGGCACATGCAACAACAACACTGAAATCAGGCAAATGATATCATGAAAAATTTAAAACATTTCTATCAAAGGACAACATCAATAGCATAAAATGGCAATCTGCAGAATGGGAGAAAATATCTGCAAGTTATACACAGATAGGAGAGATCTGCTATAACTCAACCACAAAAATAACTCAATTTAAAAATGGGCAAAGGACTTGGGTAGAGATTTTTCTAAGCACATGGAAAAATGCTCAATACCACTAACAATTAAAGAAATACAAATAAAAAAATCACAATGAGATACCAACTCACATTCACATAAAATAGACAATACCTAGTATTAGTGATAGTGTGGGTATTTTGGAACACTTGTGCACTTACTGGATGTAAAATAGTAGAACCACTATGAAAAATAATATAGTGATTTCTCTAATTATTAAAAATAGAATTACTATATGATCCAGCCATTCTACTTCTTGGTACCCAAAATAATTAAAAGAAAGTCTTGAAAAGATATCTGTATACCCATATTCACACCAGCAGTATTTACAATAGGAGAAATGTGGGAGCGACCAAAGTGGCCATAGGATAGCAAATGGAGAGCCAAAGTGTGGTACGTACAAACAATGGAATGTTACGCAGCCTTAAAAAAGGAAATTTTGACATGCTACAATATGGATGAACCTGGAGGACTAACTTAAATATCTCTGAAACACAAAAGTAGATACCACGTGGTTCCACTTTCAACAGATACTTAGAACAGTCAAAATCATAGAGACAAAGTAGAATGATGGTTGTTGGGGTTGGAGGAGGGGAAACAGTTGCTGTTGTTTACCAGGTGTTGAATTTCAGTTTTACAAGCTGTAAAGTGTTGTGTAGATGGATGGTGGTGACATGCAAAGCACATGTTATTTAATACCACTGAACTGTGCACTTCAAAGTATCTAAAATGGTAGAAAAAAATTGAAAAAAAAATAGTGGAAATTTACCATAAAGAAAACTTTCAGCTTTGATGGACGCTTACTTCCATATTTTAAAAAATGAATTTGCATTTGAGCCAAAGGTTGAATTAAAAACTGTATAATGGTCCATACCCAAATGAGATTTTCAGTATGTAGATTTAGAAATATATCAAAAAGCAATTCTTCGCTATTCCTATTTCTTAATCTAAATGTATTGCCCTTTTATTTAATGCAATCATATTAGAAGCAATTTAAATCAGGCTGTGAGAAAACAGAGACGAGTGTTTAATAACCTGACCTCAAACCATGATTTGGATTATTCACATTTTCTCTTACCAATTCTTATTATTTCTTCTTTTCCTGAACTATTCATTAGTAAGCTACCAATATCCTACAATTTATATTCCTCTCTGAATATGCTTTTCCTCGTGTTTTTATGTGTTATCTGTAGTTACAACTCAATCTCCATACTTACGACATTGAACTACATTTCTTTAGGTTTTATTTTTCCCAGAGCTATGGATAAATTTCCTGCGGTTCACTTGCTATTTCCACTTTTTCTCTGACTCATATTCACCTTCTAAGCAGCTTCTCCACAAATATGATTTCTGTGCTCTTACAACATTCCATAGGCTTGAAGGCTTTTAATCAGAGGTCAAAACTGGCAGGCTATGGATTGCAGAAGAGCAGCAGCTGTGTGTTTTCTTTTTTTTGTTTTTGTTTATTTCTTAACCCTCTTGATGCTGGCTTAATATATTGTTAATAAATAACATTTAAAAGCACCCCTGCATTGGATGAGTGATCAAGGTTCAGCTGTGGGTCTTAGGTAGTGACACAGCCAGCCCATATGGCAGCTTTGCATGAGTTCACGAAAGTTCTCTTGGAACAGATGGCCACAGCCTGGTGCCAGGGGTCAAGGTTCAAGTGAGCAGACTGTATGCTATATTTTAGCTTTCACTTTCTTCTTTGGATGGGAGAATTCGGCGGTAGATCAATTGACCATCTTATGGGGCAAACTAGGATATAGATGCTAAGTAAAACTCAAGGATGTAAGGCTGTGAAGACGCTTGAGGCCAACAAGTACCCTGAAGGTGCAAATCCTGCAACATCAGCAGGTGCTGCCTGCCAGACAGGGGAACCTGCCAACAACATTTTGCACATCCTCCATGGAATGAGTCAAGTACACAGCAGGACTGAAACAACCCACAGAGATCACCTTCCCACTAGGGTCTGTGTCTTTCTCACAATTTTTTTTCTTTTCAATTTCTTTGGATGAGTCCAACAAAATTGTTTTGAGAGATATTACCTACTTGAAAATCTTTGACGGTTTTATGCTAACTTCTTTCCTAGAGTATTTAGGGTTCTCCATGCAAGGTCCATAAAAGACAGTACCATCTCACTTGTCACAACATGGCTTATTTTGAATTAATGAACTGAAAAATCATTAAGGATAAGGATTTTCTTTCTTTTTGATACTACTTTCTGTAATTGATGTGCAGTTGAGACACCTGTTTTAGATTAGTTGTAGATTACTATAAAACTGTAGTATTTGAGATTATTTTTCTTTATATATCTATCATATTTTATACTATTATCTATGTACTAAAGTACAATTAAGGAATTTATTTAGTTTATTCAATATTACACCCAATTGATGTGTACTAAATTCTCACAATATTCTATAAGCTGGGATAGATGGTAAGCTAAAGATGGTTTTCATGTAGCTAAGACCCAATTGCTGGATTAAATAAATTTTCACTCTATGGTATTTGGTACATCACTATCTTTATAGAATATACTGTTACAAATGTAATAAATTGTATTAAATGTGCTTTTTTTACATTGTGCAGAGCAAGGGTAGTATATAATTCTACTTTCTTGGTCCCTAGAAGTTCCATAATAATGAGTTTCATTATCATGTGGCTTTAATTCCCTTGTAGCTAAGGATAAAGTTCTCATTTACCTCTTTTCCTTTAGCTTTTAGCACAGTTTGACTTAAATTGAAAACTCATTTATTCCAATAAATAAATGAACTATATGTTTTTGATCTTATTCTTTCTCCTCAAAAACTGGCATGGATGAATTTATAATCATTTATTCCTCCAGATAAAAAGGAGAAATATTTTATTTATATTTACATATACACACACTTTAAATTGCTCAAAATTATGAAGATCATATTGTCACATTTAACTGACACATGTAATAATTCATAAATTATAATTGTAACTCACAAATGTGGTTTTCAGAAGATAGATTCTATTCCTCCCTCTATTCCTTCCTCAAATTTTCTTACATTTTCAAAATTAAAAGGTATTCTTGATTTTTTTTAAAGGACCCTAAATTCAATCTAGCCTGCAGAGTGGATTTCCAGTTTATAAGAAATACAAGAGAGTGAGAATAAGTTAAATAACATTACTGGGAAGCAACCAAAAATTCAAAATGTGTCAAAGTTTGCAGAATAGACATGGTTTATTCAATAAGCCAATAGCATGAGAAAAAAAGTAAGGGGGATAAAGGACTTCTCCAAATTAAATGGGACTTAAACACAAGAACAAAATGTAATATGTAGGCCTTATTATGAACATGATTCGAGTGGACCACAAATAAAATGATCTCGTTAGGACAAGCAAGGAAACTGAATACGACCTATATATTAGAAGAAAAGTTTGAGGCCGAAAGTCCTGAAATTGAATCCCACCTTGCCTGTTGATAGCATTGACAAATTATATATATTTTTTAGATTCAAATATTTGAAAGCCACATCATTTGTAAGAACATATAATACATTTAGTTAAGCGTGGTTACAGAATAAAAATCTTTTTAGGAGAGTCATGCTGAGTTAGGTAAGAATAAATTGGTAAGATATCTGGCATGTACTTTAAGATAATTTGGCAAAAAAAATAATGGGGGAAGAGAACAAAAGAATCAAGAATGGCAACGTCTTAACTATTGGGGCTCAGATGGATTCATTATTCTGTTCTGAAATTTATTATATTTCAAATTTATTTTAACTGTGCCAAGTAAAAATTAAAATCTCCATATATTTCAATTTGAAGAAGGTTAAGTTAGGATATAATTAAACATGTTTTTTAAATTATGTGATTAAATGGGAGGGGCTGCGTGGATTGAGTGTTCTCAGAATGATATATTCATCACATCTACTAAAAGGGAAAGGAAGATTCTCCAGTCCAGAGAAGCTTACTCCAGTTGGAAGTTTTCTCCCAGGAAAAAGCTCAGATTTGGGACTAGGATTTTTTTTTTATTAAAGAAAGAAAGAATCAATTTTATTTATTTTTTCATCCAGGCTTTGTTTCTCTGACACTTAGTTGTGTACATGGTGCTGGGGTTTGAACCTTGGTTCGCACTCAGGACAGGCAAGCAGACCAACTGCTGAGCCACTGCTCCAGTCCAGACCAGTTTTTATTGAGCTCTCCAAATTGATGAGAGCTTAAGCTCAGTGTAGAAAACCACATACAACAATTTGTCTTTCTTCTGTGACCAAATTCAAAGACAGCTGCAAAACAGGCATCAGAGCCAGAGATGAGTTTGCTGTGTCTGAGATACATGCTACAAACTCCTTGAATGTAAGAACAATGTATTTTTTTTTCCTTTTAAATCAACCTGTTCCTCAAGCTGCAGGTAAGTCTCAGGAACGTCATATTATTTAGTGTCTATCCATGACTAGAAAAAAATTATAACATTCTAATAATTATAATATGCATGACATTTTAGACCATGTTACTTTTTCAAGTATCAAATGAAGCACTCTTATTCATCATTTTACTTCATCTTTAATCTCCATTGGTAGATCTTATTAACGCCATTTATAGAAATGAAAGAACAATCTAACAAAATCTAGTAATTTGCCTCTGCTTGCAATAGGCCAGTAGGGATCCAAATTTTAAGTCTCTGACCACAGCTTTTTAATTGACTTCCGAAATTAAATAATTATATATATTTGCTAAAAATTATAATGTTCCAATAAACTGTTTAAAATGCACTCATTATTTTGAAAGGAGTATACAAACACATTTCTAAAATGATTCTCAGCGGTGCATGGTGGTGCACCCCTGTAATGCCAGAGGTTTGGAAGACCAAGCCAGGAGAATCACAAGTTCAAAGTGAGTTTAAGCAATTTAGTGAAACCTTGTCTCAAAATGAAAATTAAAAGGACTGTGGATGTGGCTCAGCGGTTAAGCACTCCTGGGTTCAATCCCTGATACCAAAAAAGAAAAAAAAAAAAGTTGCTCAGTGTGAGTCCTTTTATGTACTCAGTCTAGTAGAACTTTAATTATTAAATATATAGCTCAACATAATTATACTTTGTTGAATTAAAAAGTCAATGTGGGGCTGGAGCGGTGATTCAGCAGTTATGGTGCTTGCCCAGCATGCTCAAGTACCAAGCTCAAACCCCAGCACCACCTACACCACAAAGTCTCAGAGCAACGAAACCCAGGTGAAAAACTAAATAAAATTGATTCTCTGTCTCTCTCTCTCTCTCTCACCGTCCCTCTCTCTAATTAAAAAAAAAAAAGGGGGGGAATGTTTAGGAAAACCACTTTTCTTTCAGTTAACTAAGCACATTCATATTTCAGTCCCAAAGTCCAAACCATGAAACCAAGGGATCCTTAATTCAACTCAGGCATTACACACTTTTAGTCTCAAGTATTTGAAAGATATGTACGTAAAACTCTTAAAAGTCAAACTGATAATCAAAAATGAACACAGGGAAGAATGTCAAACATTGCTTACAGAAGAGAGCAGCAGCGGTGCTGTAGGACCATCCCGGGAGTGTGGCGCAGACCCTAGCAAGTGAGGTCTGCAGTAACACAGCTGCAAGAGTCCACTCCATCAATTCCACGCCAGTCTTTCCTTCCAGGTGGGAAGACGTCCACTCTATTGAACCACTTGGTTGTCAGTTAGGTAGTCATTCGGGTCAACAACAATTGCACTTGGGAGGAGAGCAATCGCTTTACAGCTAAATGCAGATTAGAGGCTGTTCTCCCACGTGAGCTCTGACAGAGAAACTCTCCTGCAGAACTTCAGTAGAAACCTGTTAAGGCTCTGCAGCGCAGCCCCTGGGAGAGGGAGTGTTGATGGATGCCTAGTTAACTGCTCAGTGCTCCTTAATTTACAGTTCCTCTTAACTCAGCTTGCAAAATGCCGCCTTGAAACGCACTGACTGGCCATTTTCTCCCTTCCCTCTCTAGTGATTAGAGAGACCCATTCCTTCAGTCCGTAAGTGGGGTCTCTTTATAATGTGAAAGTCCAGCCCCCTAAATTAAGGTAACAGTTTATTTTCCTGGCTCCTCAATTTAGAATAGGTATCTGGAGTTTTTAAAGGAAGGCAGAATTAATTTAGGAAATAAGTGTAGTTGTGACCCGAAACCAAAGATGATTTTCCCTCATGTGGTAATTAAATTTCTGTCTGTGGCTGCTGGAAAAAATGACATTTCTGAACTTTTACTTGGCTAAACGGACCTCAGTCATGCCTTTTCTTTAGAATGTGTCTGTAAGCCAAATATCTTAGGAACTGGGTCTGCTATGTCTATCCATTAAAATAACCTTATACTACCCTCCTGCCTACTGTGTCTTCCCAGAAAAAACTGAATGCCATAATTAACCATTTTTCTTGGCTTATGCATATTTGTGCATGTGTCTATATATATATGCATATATATACCTTTCCTGAGTCTTAAAATGATCAGTGTCTAATTCTCTTTGTTATTTTCTTTTAACTTTGACAAATGATTAATGACATTTTATATTTCAGATAAATTAAATTAATGCACTAAAATAATTCTGTTTCTCAAGGATGATAATTTATATTTGTTGATTGCACAATAGTTTTCAAAGTGTTCACATGTGTGTTTCCTTTATTGAAATCCTTAAAAGCTAGTGGAATTCACTTTCCCTTAGTTATGGTGGAAAACTGATCTAGAATAGTCGTATTATCTCAAAATGTAATAAATTTAATAGGTAACTTTAATTTTGCACTTAGTATGTGCTTTTATGCTTATTAACTCATTTAATCATCACTAAGGAGTAATCAATCAGAAATAATATTTTAGTTTTAAATTAAAAGTTTAGTTATTAATTTTAGCTTATAGATGCACCAGAAAATACTGGTCTGTAGTTGAAGCTTTGAACCTACTGAGTGCCTGCTTCTTTATATACTACTTTGGGGGCAACTCTTAGCAAAGTTATTTAATTTCTCTGAACCTCAGTTTCCTCGTATATATGTAGAAATGCTTAAAATGGAGATATTATAGTCCTACTTCATAGGTGACATAAGAATATTGCATATATTCTTAGTATGACTACTGATATACAGTAGTTGCTCAATACAAACCATTATTACCAATGTTACTTATTTCTTCTACACACAGACTAGAGGTAAATGAGAAATTCACAAGATATTAAGACTTAGAAATGGATTATAACATTTGATATTTATATATCTTTGAATCTTTAGTATCTAAATCTAAACAGATTAGTAAAGAGAAAAAACTGTTAAACTGACCTTTTGATTATCATACAGAATTTATAAACAAAATGCCTAAAATTACTCTGCAAATAAATTAGGGCACACTATTCTATTTAATTCGTTAGCATCAGTGAAATTACAAATCTAGATGCTCATCAATTATTGATCTGATATTAGGAGACAGTCATTTTCAGTGCCCTAATGTAGGCAGTTAAGGAATACGCAAATGAGTAGGACTTAGCTCAGCATTACATGGAATCCAGAAGTTAGATAAAAAAGGCTGTTTTCACCAAAACAACCTGAGAAGAGTAGTGATAAAAATGTACATAAATATACAGGAGTAATCCCACCTGGAAGGATTATAGAAAGTTTCCTAGAACAAGTGGTAAATGAACCTTATGGGAGATACAGCATTGACGAGGTTGAAGGACAAACTTCTAAACTTCCAAGCAGGTTGTATTTAAAGACAAGGATGTGAGAAAGGCAGTGGCTTGTACAGAGAACTCTAAGAACTTCACTGCTGATGGAGTGAACTGGAGAACATCTAACCAAAGGAACAAGAGATTAGTCTGGGGAATCAACAGGGGTCAGGCTGACTACACAGGGCTTGCTCTTTTAAGTTAAAGAGCATGGTTTGCTTTTTTATCAGGATAAAAATGAGCAGTCATTTAAAATATACCAACAGGTGGGTGATATGAACAGATCATTTAGGCAGATGTAAAAAGGTGAAGCTCTGGGGTAATAGTGTAAAAGAGGTACAGGAGGCAGAGGGAGGAGTAAGGATTTACTACACTTGTCATATCAAAGTTTTTAGTCTAAAGTGTGGAAACCTGGCAGGAATTGTGGGGCAGAAATAACAACTCATTGTGACAACCTTGGGAAAAAATACAAAACTGGGACTGTCAATTAAAAGACAGGAAGCCAACCAATTAACAGAGTAATTCAGACAAAAATATACCTTGTTAATGAAGCATTTATTTAGGGATGCTAAGCTACAGAAAGCACAGTGTGGCTCACAATGCAATCTGTCCTAAACTGGTGAGCCAACTCAACATGCTAAGCCTGGAGAAGGAGGCATTCATTCTGGAGTTCTCAAGCTCAGCAATTTTGACATTTTGGACCAGGTAATTCCATATTGTAGGGGACAATCCTGTGCATTGTTCCATGTTCAGTAGCAGCGTGAGTCTCTTCCCCTTTGGCGTCTAAAACATCCTTCCAGTTTGATCTACCCAAAATGTCTTCAGACATTGCTAAATGTTCCCAGGGAGGTGTGGGAAAACAGTTCAGAATCCCTGGCCTAACTCATTTTAAGAACTGGTAGAATATTCTAGCTGCCCAGTGCACAGTGGGTCCAGTTTATGCTAAGAATTATGTGAGTGGCTTGTGTGTGAATGTGTGTGTGTGTGGGGGGGGGAGCACAGCAGATAAAGAGTAAATCACTCCTGTGTCTCAAACAATGCATTCTGTTATGATAAATGAATTATTTTAGCTCCTCTCCATCAGAGAAGTTTACTTATACCTGAAGAAGTCACACTTTAAAAAGTCTTCCGATAGCCTGACACCTCTTTTTTTAATTCAAAGGCAGTATTTCCGGGAAAGAAAACAATGCATGATGTTAATGTCAATACTTTAGAAATTGATTTTAAAGTTCTACCTATGGGTGACTTGCTAGACTGCCTGTTCAGAGCCTAATTAAAGCAGAATCTGAGTCCAGAAATTTTCTGTATCAGAATGGTATATAATGCTGTGGTTTCCTGATATTTCTATTAATGTTACTACAACTAAGCAGTGCATATCTTAGAAAATTCCCAGAAGAGAAATTTGAGTTGCTCTTAACTGACCTTGTGACACTTTTAGCTCCGCTGGCTGGTTCCCGTGTTTACAGCCATATGAACTCTGAAGAGACATTCAACAGTGAGGTTGATTATTAAATTCCCTGGAGATTGTATTAAAACTCTTAGGAGTGACCACTAATTCCATATACCAATAGCAAGATACGATTACTAAGTTATCAGAGCCTTTAGCAGCCTTAATAGCTTTATCATATTCAGAAGACAAAAAAAGTGGGGGGGCTTCCACCAATTCACCAATCTGTGCATTTGTCAGAATGAATCCACCACATTATGGTCACTTTGGGTGGAAGGTTTTAAGAAGAAAATTAACAAATTGGAATGTATCCAGAAAAGAAACACAAGTATGTTGTGTGTCTTGGCAGGTATACTTTTATGCATCGAGTTATAATTATTAATATACCAAATGCTTGAGAAATCTTACTCAGCAACCTAGGGAACTTATTGTGTCTAGGAATATTGCCACATCACTCCTCAAAATATATTTGGTAAAATCCCACCCATTCCATGAAAATATAATTTGAGACAAAAAGCATCAGATTTGCACCCAATTGAAATATAGGAATTAGCGACTATCAGCAACTCTGAAAATATTTCATATGTGGATGGTGTGAGCATGGCCGGTGCATTCAAACCAGTTCATTAGCACGCTTCTTGCATCCCCTCCAACACGCTTGCTGCTGATTGCAGCTCACTCTATCCAAGCCCACCTCATTATTGCTTTTAACAATACTGAACACCAACTGAGAACAACTAAGCCAGGTAAATAACAAAAAAAGCCTATTGGAGCTCTGCCCTGTGGGCTTACAGGCTTTATCCTGAACCTGCATTATGCAGTGGAAAAGTCAGTACAAGGGATTTTTAAAGCCTGGAGAAATTGAACATCACAATGCAGATTTTGCTGTTTCTAAATTTAAATTTAACATGCAAGCATGCAGAGCAGCCCTCTGTGTATTTCAATGTTTTACAGGGGATTTTTGTTTGTTTGTTTGTAATGACACAATAAAAGCCTTTCCTATTTGAACTGAAAATTTACATGAAGTCAAAACTTGTGTTTCATGTAAAATACACTAAAATAAATGGTGACTATTATAATAGTTTTTGAAAATAAGCACAAACAAGAACATAAAACATATGCAGAAAAAGTAAAATTTCAGTCAATTCATACTTTAATTTGAATTTTCCGGGTGATTCTTACCAAACATACTTAGTGCATTGAAATGTCTCCAAGTTCTATGATTTTTAATATCATCCTTCTTAGATATATGCAACTTCGATATTCACAGAACACTGTTAAATTACAACATTTTCCCCCTGACAAACAAATAGAATAAATACCTATAGGAAGATTTTAAATATTTTTTCTTCCTTCTTTCTCCTTGAATTTAAACTATTTAAAATCTATTTACATATGTTAAAAGAAAAAGCACTTTAAATTATAAATCTTACTTGATTATGTCAAAGATTTTTATTTAATATAAATGCAAGCCAGAGGGAAATAAGAAATACCAAAATACTATATTATCAAATATGCAATTTGCAATAGGGTTCTTTTATTAAAATCACCAATTATTATTTCACATAAAATTTAATTGAGGTCATTACCCTCCTGGCAAGTTATTTCAAAACTTCTTTCTTATAATAAGATTTGTTATTGTAATATTTTCCACCTCAATGCTTCTTTCATATCTATATGCTTTTATGTCTATTTATAAAGATAACAGGCATCATCCATAATTTGGTTGAATTCATAATCAAGTTATATATTTAAATGCCTACTGAGGAAATGCATCCTTCTATTTCCACTGTTAATAAAGTCAACAACTTGGGAAAGTCTTGCACATCCAGTGACCATCAGTAATTCCCAAAAAGCCAAAATATCCATGCATTCTAAATAAAAGTAAATGAGCTTTCAAATTATGTTCTTGGAGAAATATGTCCTCAGAATAAGTGAAAATTTAACGTTGTGACATTTCTTAATGTATCCTCACTCACTTCAAGACAAATAGAAACTTGACCCTCTTTTAAAGAGAAGATAGAGCCCTGCTAAGTACTCCTTGCCTATATGAAACTCTGATTTTGTTGACCTTGAAGATCCATTCATTGATTACAATCATTTCCACTTAAATACAAGTACTGTTGCTTATATGGTTCATGATAAAAACTGTACAATGCGTCTGGGTTACAGAGCCATTTGGATTGACAATCTTACTATTATGATGTCTGGAGGTCAATTACCAACTTCCTTCCTTCTTTTTCCTTTTCCTCCCTATAAACATTTATTTCTTTTATACCATTTACTGTTCTGTATACTGCGGATTAAACAATCAATACGACACAGCCCCTATCCTAGAAGTGCTAAAAACCTATTAAGATTGTTGTTATATAAATAAGCAATTATAGTAATGTGTTTGACATTATGTTTGAGAGACAAAAGCATATAGAGGAGGAAGGGCAAGAACTAGCAATTGATAAAGTCCAAAAAGTGCAAATGTGGAAGATAAATGTCAGTTATTAAATATCGAATCATAGGGGAAAATGTGCATTTGCTGTATAAAAGGGATTCTGTTTTCCCACTAACATCTATTTTTAAATGGCACATTCATTTTCATGATAGGAACTATACGTCTTAAATGATAAAAAATAATGTATTCATAGAAATAACACATCATTAACAAGGGCATACGAAGGTCTATAGCTAGTGTTGTTTTGAAGCACCTTCAAGATATCTGCAGAAAATTCTCAGTTTTTGTACTCCTGTACTGTGCTTTGATGCCTTAATTCTTTTATCCTTCATCTCCATTCTCTTTGTTCCACTCTTATATTCACATTGTACTTAACTCACAGAAAACATGCAGTAAAGGTTAGCTATTACCATGATTACTATGTTTATGCCTAAAAATATTGTAGTTCAATTTCACATGCTACTAGGAGATGTAAACCACTAGCAAAGTTTAATGGATTCAGAACTAATCCTGGTCATAGACGTCTTGTTTATTGTATGAGACTTATGCATAAAAAAATTTAGGCAAGAGCGAATTAATAAGTAAAATAACTTACCAAGATCAAAAATGCTAATTGTTTCATTATGATCCAGTTCTCCTGATAGAGACTAACAAACTGATATATTCAAACCCTGATCAATTACCTCTTAAATTTCTGAACTTTAGTTAAGCTTCAATCCTCCTGTCTATAAAAATAGGTGTAATCATAAATTACACCTATAAGGGTTTTAAGTGTGAAATATTTAACATGATAATTATGCATACTCTATACTTACCAAATTATACTTTGTCTTCTTACTAGAAATCAATAATTTTACTTCTCTGTTTTTTGATAGAATTACTTTTTGTGTGTGTGTGTATGTGGGGATCAAACCCATGGCCTTGCACTTGCACATGCTGGATAAGCACTCTACTACTGATCTATGCACCTATCCCTCTAGAAATATTGTTAAATTTAAAGCTTCAAACTCTAAATATGCTTTTGTGCATTACTCAGTCAAATCCATGAATTATAAATATTACTACAAGCAAAGTTTACCCTATGTAAGTAGTTTCTGGATCCTAAAACTAAAGTATTCAAAGACTTAAAAGCAACGGCCGCATGAATAGAGTTTAACACTTGAATGAAGTTTACATATGGTAACAAAAATAGTTGGAACATATTTTCATTTTTGTTATGCAACCTATTGCTCCAGTTTGTGCTGTTATATAACCCCTATTTGCTATGAGATTTTTACTTACATATGAATTTCATTGAAGTTGATTCAGAAAAAGAAATGTGTTAAGAAGGATTCTAAAGTGGAGTCCAAGCTAAGTTACAAGTGTCATGATCACTTAATGAGTGTGAGAGAAATTGTCTTGGTTTAAGTCTTATGATTTGCCATTCTTAATTAATGGAACAAAATTATTACAACAGTGTTTAGAACTTGTTAACACAATCTTATTGTCTTAAGCTCAGGTTTGCCTTTTATGATAACTAGTTTCTTAAAGTCATGAATGCATGTCCACCCCAAGGACATAATGGCACACACCTGTTATCCCAGCAACTAGGAGATTAAGACAGTAGGATCGCAAGTTTGAAGTCAGCCATAGCAACTTAACAAGACCCTGTCTCAAAACAAAAAAATAAAAAGGCTGAAGATGTGGCTTGGTGGTTGAATATCCCTGAATTCAATCCTCCCCACCCAACAAAATAGATCTCCCCTTAGATGTCTAATAAATCCTAGAACTCAGCATTTCCATAACTGAAGTCTTGCTACCCACTCCTCCCAAACCTATGCTACCCCTACAGGCTTTCCAATTTCCATAAATGGAAATTTCATCTTTCTAGTTGTCTAGTTAAAACAACTGAACTGATACTTCAGTCCTCTCAATCTCACTCCATATGCAATCAGAGTCGTTTAGTTATTTTGCCAAATTATATTTTGGATTCTTATGTTGGTTTGATCTTTACCACTACAGTTCTGATCTAAGCAACTATAGCTGCTGGTTTGATTGATCCCAGTGGAATTTCTTTTTGCACCACTTCTACAAAAATAGGCTCGTCTGCAGTCTATTCTCAACCCAATAGTTGGAAAGGTTATTATAAAACTCAAATCGGATCCTTTTACACATATGGCCCAAACTCTCAAGTGAATAAGCATTTCAATAAGAATTAAAGTTGAAATCTTACTGTGGTCTACAGGTTGGCACATGATCTGGTTCTTGACTAATTATCCAACTTTTGTCCTTGGGCTCTGCTCTCTATTCCAGCCATACTGGCTCTACAGTTATTCAAACTTTTCAAACATGCCATTACTCTTTTTGCCTGGAGTACTCTTCTTTGTGATATCTGCATGACTCTTCCTCCTGTAAGGCTTTTATTCAAAGCCATTGTTCCTTTTCCTATTTTCTTTCCTATAATGCTGTGCCACATATAATTTATATGGCAAATATCTAGACAATCTTCATTATTCACAGATTCTATATTATCATTTGCCTATGTTGTAAAACTTTATTTGTAACCTTAAAATTAATACTCGTGCAGTTTGTTAAAGAGAGAGAGGGGCAGTGAGGGGGTATCAGTTTTATTTAGTTTTTGATGTTGCCTTCGATGTTCTGAGACTTTGTTATGTATGCTGTGCTGGAGTTTGAACTTATGTACTAGCACATTCTAGGCAAGTGCCATAACCATTGAGCCACAGCTCCAGCCCAATACTTGTGCATTTTTAAAGTCATTTATAGATAAGTGCAGAGCAGTAAAATTTTGGAGGTATTCAATGTTCAGACCCCCATTTGAGATTGCACAAGGAGATGCTCTGCCTTCTTGTCTTGGTTCCCAAGTGTCACCAAATGGTATTTATGGTACCAGGTTTTGGATTTGCCCATATTTAGGGACTTCCTTGCATGATTTTGAAGTTTAAAGTGGCTTCCAGGCATAGTGCTGAAGTGTTGTAGTGTTCCTAAGCATGAGAAGGCTATGGAATGCTTTACAGAGAAAAGTACATGTATTGCAAGCTTTATACAGGCAGACTTATAGTGCCATCACCCAGAAATTTTGTTAATAAATCAACAACATCAGGTGTCTTTCAAAAAGAATGTGCACAAAATAAGGCTATAGACTGATCAATTGACAAAAATCTTGTTACTTGAGGTTCACAGGAGCCCAATCATGCATAAACTCCAGGAGTTATTGTTCAGTAGTTGCTAATTCGGTGTTAACAGTGACTGTATAGAATAAGATGACCAGGAGTAATAAGAATCAAATGAATTTTTATTTGCATATTATCTGTTGTCTTCCTATTCCCACTAGAATTTAATCTCCATGAAGGCAGAATATTTTTAATTATTCATTCTTTGCTATATTGATAAATAACAGGAGCTTGATGAATAGTTCTTAATACATAAATGGATGAACCATGTAAAGCAATTATTATGAATGATGAATAAGTAACAAATAGTTAAAATATGAATAAGATAAATGTCTAAGCATAAAAGAAGAAATAACATAACTGAATAATGAATGAATAAATAAACCAATTATGTCCTATGTGTCAGTCCAGTCTTAATGACAGTATTGTAGAATTAAAGATAAATAAGATAGGGTCTTTGCACTTGAGGCTTTCACAATTAAGATAGTCAGCTTAAATGTTTGAAAAACTACAAACCCTCTTTCTCTTTCTAATCTAGCATTTGTATTTTTTACCCATTTGAAAGACTTAATAGTTGATTCCATCTATTAATCTACCTAAAGTGATAGGAATCTGTATTTGGTATCAGAACATGAACTCCCACATACAGTGCTTAACTGTTTTCATTACCTATTACTGTTACAAATGTATTGATATGTGCTTTATAAATACACAAAATTAGTAAGGCATATGCACTGTTTTTTGGTTTTTTTTTTTGTACCAAGGATTGAACCAAGAGGCACTTAACCACTGAGTCACATCCCAAGACCTTTTTATTCTTTATTTTGAGACAGGGTCTTGCTAAGTTGCTTAGGGCTGTGCTAAATTGCTAAGGCTGGCTTTGAACTTGTGATCCTCCTACCTCAACTCCTGAACAACTGGGATTATAGGCATATGCCACTGTAGCAGGCTTAAGGCTTATGCACTTTTTACAGACTACTTGGGCAATGTCATGTTGATGTTTGTTAGCATGTAATCTTAAGTGACCTCACCTCTGTGTTCCATTTTGCTTGTATGTTGAACTATTTAATGGCACCTCACATGATTCAAGTAATGCATATAATCTGTTTAGAATAACAATTAGGTGTTGTATTAGCTATTAAAACCTTTCTGCACAGAGAAAGCATACATTTCTGAAGTTTAAAGTTAAAAAATAAAACAGTAAATGGCAACATATAGTCAGTCGAAGATTCATAGTTTTAAATTTCAGTTCTAGGAATATTTCAGAAGAGTCCAAAGTTTGGATTTTGTTAGATGGAACTTTTAAAAAATTTATTTGGTTTAGAATAAGTTTTATTTGAACTTCATAATTTGTATCAACATATGCAAATGTGCTCAGATGTTCCATTTCAGTGGTTCCATTATTATAAATTGAGAATGATTACTATGAATATCCATTTTCTCTCAAAACCTATCAGCATGAATTTTACATTTTTAAGCAAAAATGGATTATGCTAATGTGTTAACTCTTGAGGTTCAGTGTTACACTTCAGTAGAAAGAAAATGTTCAAATTCCCTAAAATCCTGTCTGTCCTCACTGTAGTAAAAGACTGACTTTCTTAGTCAAATTGGGCTGCTGTAATAAAATACTATAGGCTGATGATACAAATTAAAAAGCATTTGCTTCTCATAGTTCTCGAGGTTGAAAAGACAAAGAGCAAGGTGCTGGCAGATTGAGTATCTGGTGAGGACCTGTATTTTGTTTGACAATGACCATTTTATTGCTGTACATAGAACCCCTAACTCTACTGTCTCTTCTTATAAGGACATTAATAATATTCATTAATAATTTTTCATATAATCTTATTTCATACTTGCTGTAGTATAGTTATAATTGTTATAGCTTATTTTATATTTTGAACAGTTTGAAGATTCTTATCTTTCAGATTATTATGTCATCATATAAAAATCCTTCAGTCTTAATTTTCCTGTTTATTGTGATCTTTGAATTTTGATAATGATACATTCAGCCAGAACCATTTGACATATGCCTTTGCCAGGGCCCTGGTGATTTTATTGTTTTCATCCATTTTTTCCTCATAATTTTGGTTTGAGATCCTAAAATAAGTAGAAATATGAATTCAGCTCACACTCATGCTGGGTCCAGACTGTAAACCTGTGTTGCTTTCAGGTTGGAGAACAGATGTTTCTTCTCATCCCATTTTATGGATAAGTCAGTACATTGATGCTGTTGACTCTTTGGAACAAGATCTAATTTTCAAAGAACCACCTGCAGCAGATCTGAGAACTTGTATTCCTTTAGAAACATTAAAATTAAACTCCCTGACCACTGAGACTAACAACCATGGAGCAAATACCCCAAATCACTTGTATATAGTATCTACACCCTTCTTTTGATGAAACACTCTGCAATTAATTTTTTTTTTTTGGTACTGGAGTTTAAACCCAGGGGAACTTAACCACTGAGTCACATCCTTAGTTCATTTTATTTTCTATTTTGAGGGTATCACTAAGTTGCTTAGGGCCTCCCTAAGTTGCTGAGGCTGGCTTTGAACTTGTGGTCCTCCTGCTACAGCATCCCAGTCATTGGAATGCAATTTACTTATTCTTTTCAATGCATGACTGTGTTTATATATGTGTTTATGTACACATGTTATGTATGCATGTATGTGTTTGTTATGTTTGGAATGGGAAAATGTTGGTTAATTTTATTTACTCAACTTTACCACCTTTGTGTTTCCTATTCTAAATTTAATAATACCCATGCAGTAAGAAATAACATAGGAAATACCTTTTTTCTCTCTTATTTAGTAAATTGGCTCACAAACTTATGTTTCTAATCTATAAAGTATGTCAACATAATCAAAATTTAAAATGAATCTGCTAAACTGGGTGTGGTGGTACATGTTTGAATTCCATGGAGGCTGAGATAGGAAGATTGCAAGATGGAGGGCAACTTAGTGAGACCCTGTCTCAAAATAAAGAGACAAAAATGGGCCTCAATATGGCTCAGTGTAGAGCACTCCTTTCCTAAGATAAATTCCCAGTACTGGAGGAAGAAGAAGAAGAAGAAGAAAATAGGAATCCATTCCCCAAAGGAAATTACAGGACATAGGAGCTACACAGCAGAGGTTTGATATTTGGTGGTAAGATAATTCTGCAGAGAATGACCCCTCAAATTTAGGACAGTTAGAAAATCTATTATAGTAGAGTCCTGAT
Source organism: Aplodontia rufa (assembly GCA_004027875.1). Classification (NCBI taxonomy): domain Eukaryota; kingdom Metazoa; phylum Chordata; class Mammalia; order Rodentia; family Aplodontiidae; genus Aplodontia; species Aplodontia rufa. The sequence continues at coordinate 29,623 of PVKS010010173.1, forward strand.
TTAAGAGGAATATCTTACATTTGAATCAAGGGCAAAAACACTTTTTAGCATATTTGGAAGGTAACTTGAAATCAAAGTATAACTTCATCATTTTTCTGAACCCACTGTGTTCCTGTGGTTTGGCCTTAGTTTACAGAAGTGTCAGGGCTCTCAGCAGCCGTTATCCACTCACCTCCATTTCATTTGTCACAGAGCAGGAATCCAGACCTACTTGAAACTTACAAAGGGATAACCTAGTAATGATAACTTATTTCCATTTCTGTTTATTCATCCCCAATCAGAATGCCAGTCTGGCTTCAACTTTCTATTTTGTGGAAGAATAAATCATTTTTAGATTTAGCCATTAAAATCTCATTTTCAAGTGAGAAGTAGCAGAATAGTAGAAATAAAAAGAGTAGAGAAAAAGCATTTCTTGAACGTTTCCTACATTTTTTCCTATAATACAAGATAAGCAAATGCATACTTTTCCCTTTTAAAAACTATGTAGGGGTATAGTAGAAAGCTCATTTGTTTATATCAATAGCTTCTGATTTCACCCCGATCAAAATGTCTATCAAAAATTTCCAGGCCAATATTGAAATCATAGAAAATAGCTGCCTTTAATAGAGGACTTTGGTGTTTATTCCTTTGAAGCATATGAAAAGCAAAGATATGCTATATGCAAAGTAAAATCCTCTGCTGCCTTTGAAAAACCACAGGTGACTTTTAACTGTACTTACTATTTCATCTTTACAGATAAAATATCTCGTAGGCGAGCTTATAGATGGCCATGGGTTATCTCCTTCCCTTTAAATGTTTTTGAATTAAACAATAAAATACTTTCCTTTTTACAAAGGCAAATAACTTTTTGAATTTCCATCATGTTATAATGTTATATACATGTTTTAAATATCTGAGTCATCAACAATTATTTTCTAAAATATAGACTTGTGCATATATATATATATATATTTATCTTTAAAGCCACAATGCCTAAATGATATGTATAGCATCATTAACTCACTATAAAAATTGTCTCAATTAATTAAAACTTGCATACTTATGTATTTATGTTTTATTATGTCATAAATGCCAAGTTTCTATGTAGTGAGTATATTATTAGTCTCAAAAATATTTTAAAAAGTGTCTTGAAAAATCTGTTTAAAATAGAAATGCTTATAAGCAACATATAAAATAAGGAGTATTTAAATGCCCTCAATAAAGCAAGCTTTTCTGATGCTTATTTATTGGCAAAATTATAAAATTAGATAACAAAAGATCAAATTTAGTTTTCCTGGAAAATATTTTATTATTAATAATCTATTTTACTCAAATTCAAGAAAAGTTTATTTAATTATCTATGCAGACTATGAGAGCAAAAGGACAAAGGACATGGACACACATATGGACCATATGGCTGATTCTGCTTCTAAAATAGACTTTTCCAAACTGAATAGACAATATTGCCAGAAACACAAAAAATATTTTTTTTTCATTTTTTCAACTGGCTATTATATAGTAATAGAAATGGTCTTGGGAAACAAACAAAATTGCATTTCCTGACTTACCAATTTCAATGCTCAATGGAATACACTTAGCTCATTGGACGTTTTTTTTAATTTTTTATTTTTGAACAACCTTACAAGATTTTAACAAAATAATATAAAATGTGTATATAATGTGTATATATTCTGGATATTGCAATTATCCCCAGGAGTGGACTTTTAATAAAGCTTGAAGAACTCCTCCCTAGGAATCCTTGATTTATTAGTGTGTTATGGTATGGATGAAAAGTTTGTGCGTGACACTTCAGGAAGTCTAACATGAAAATATTGGGTTGTAAGAACCTTACCATAATCAGTGAACTGAAAGCTGGTAGGGTGTGGCTGGAGAAAGAGGGTCACTGAGGATGTGCCCTAGGGTATATATTTTGGATCTGAAGTGGAGTATCTCTCTGCTTCCTAGAGCCATGCCTTTTCTCTGCCATACTCTTCCATCATGATGTTCAGCCTCACCTCAAGCCCCAAGGAATGGAGCTGATCTTCTGTGGACTAAGACCTCTGCAACGATGAGCCCCAAAATAAACTTTTCCTCCTAAAATTGTTCTTGCTGGGTCTTTTAGACACAGCATCGAAAAAACTGACTAAAACAGAGTGATTCTCAGACTTTGAAAGGAACTGCAGTCACCTGGAGGGCTTGTGGAAAGGCAGATTGTCTAGCCCATCACCCAGAGTTTCTAATTCAGCAGACATAAGGTGAGCCCAAAAACTTGCATTCCTAACAAGACCCGACATGTTACTGACACTGTGGTCCAGGGACCACACTTTGAGAATTTCTGAATTAATTTTACTAAAGCAGGTGAGACACATTTTTTTCAACTTTCAAAAATAGCAGTCATAAAACTTTTTAAACTACTAAAATCCATTCTTTAAATGTGTAACAAGTAGTAGTGATCTGAGTTCTAATTTTTTGGAATCTCTAGAGAACATCTCCAAGCAAAGAGGAATTAATTAAGTTGATAGAAATTACAATCAATACAATGCCTAGAACATAAGAGGTACTACATTGATTCGAATGAATAAATCTAATCTAATATTTCATCCTTCATTCATCTTTTTCTGCAAATATTTACTCAGTGAACAGGGAGAAAAGCTGGTATAAAAATACATCATTATCTCAAAGGTCATATTTTAATTGCTGTCCAAACTTGGCTTGATATTCCCAGATGATATCTTAAGATGCTTTTTTCCCCCAGAAAAAAAGCAAAAGTATAATTTTTTAAAAAAAATTATATTCCCTGTTCTTCACATAATATCTACTTCCAGTCCCTAAGCAACTCATTAGAAGATATTTATAAAATATGTGATCTTTGAGAAATTGGCTTCAGTGGTTCTAAAGTGTTAAGAGACAGTATCAGCAGCTTGATGCGTCTCATGTAGGTTGCAGGAAAGAGCAATGTGGTGAAGGGCACAAGGTCTGTTTTCTGTGTTGTCTTTGGCATTTATCAGCACTATTTGGTCTTAGATAACTCAATTTCCTGAATTTGGTTCATTTATTTCTAAAATGAAAATAATTCCTTTCTAGCACTATATTGTTGAGAACATAAAACTACTAAGTAGAGTCTCATTTTCTTCTCAATGAATTTATTGCATTCTAACATATTCAATGCTTTTAAAAGGGCCGATGGGTGCCAGAGTTAATAAAAGGAAAGTATTTTGGATTTTGTATCAGATAATATACTCCTAGCCCTGGTTTTCTTTCTTTTCATCTTTTTTTTTTTTTTGAAGAGAGAGGGAGAGTGAGAGAAAGAGAAAGACAGATGGTTTTCTTTTAAAGTAATGGGGAATTACAACTTAGAACTTATCAATATTTCATCTGCTTTTATGTTCTGATTTTTTGAGTTGTTGTTCATACGCCAATCTTGTCTAGCTCTGTGGTGTGGTGTTCTTCCCCATGAGACAATGCTAGACGTGATAGCTTTTGATATCACCCTATCATGTTTTTAAATACTCATTAAATGTTCAGAAAATATGTTCACTGGCAATATTGCACTGTGTATAAAACAATGTTAACACTACTTCACATTAAAATAATATGTGAGAATGAAAGCCACATTGTCAGTGCACTTATTGGCTTTTCCTTCATGTGTGTGTGTGCATTTGGGTGACCGCCCTTTCTGGTTGCAAAACTCAGCATAAAAATCCACAAAAGGAACGGTTTCAGATTTCCTGTATTAAATAATGTAGATATGGTTGGGGTGAAAATGAAATATCTCTATAGGAAATAAAAGAGTCTTATAAAAACATCCCTCTCTCAAGGATGTCCTCTGTGTGCTTTTTGCTTCTGCTGATGAGAAAGAAGTGTTGAGTTGGTGCCCTGAATGATGGCACTGAAAGCAAAGAAATAGCTTTGCAGGTAAATTAGAGCAGCCTATTTGTGACTGTTTCTTTATCTACAATAAGCAACTTTATTAGCCAGCGTTTAGTACCCATCTCAGACAGTTTTTAAAAAGTAAATATAGTTAACTATAAATGTCACTTAAAAAACACTTCAGATTTAAACATACCACACAATGTTCAGATTAAAGATGAAGTACGACTTCACATCACCTCTTGTTTTCCTTTCAAATTTTTTCTGAGTCTTTGCCTTTTGCTAGCATTGGTTAGAATGCTGAGAGAACATACTTCTTATGCTTTGGTTTTAGGGGAATACAAACAGTGTTAAGTAGAGTAACTCAACCTCAAAGAGAAACGAATTAGCATTTCGTTTTAGAGGATCTTTTGAAGAAGAAAACATTGCCATTGATGATTTCTGTGTTTCTCATCAAACAGATGAATTGCAAAGGCGCTAATATGTTTGATAATGTATGGTGTGACACATAAAATCTGTGTTTATTTCAGCCATTCTAGGAAACCTCATAAAATTTTGAGATCTATGTAGTATACTAACTAATAAATGCCGCCTCATCGTAGGAAAGAATTAACTGTCAAGGGCTTCTTTTTATATGCTTCAAAGATGAATAAAATAGGTAGAAGAAAACACAGGCTAAAGACAGACTAAAAGTTAGGAAACTTTTTCTGTGACAGACTTAATTATGTGTTAAAATATTATGCAAAATGCATAAACCTAAAGCAATTGCTAGAGTTAAATCTAGTTATTTAAGGTCTAACAGTTTGTACCATTGCCTTCTTATCTTTGCTAAAGTTAATTACACAGGTTATTTAAAATTGAAAGCTGCATTTCAGTGTTGGCTATGTAAAAACCAAGAAAAAATACTCTGTAGCATCTTATATGCACTTTTTACCTTTAGTTCTCCATTAAAATAGAGAATGCCTAATAGCAAGATTAAAGGTCAGATACATAAAGGATTGTAGCAACGTATTGCTTTACCGTGTGATTCATTGGTTTTGTTCATTAGACAATCATCTTTAAGATCTGGTGTATCTGAAACAGTAACTTCCTATTAGCTGTAGATTCTCATAAAAATTGTGGTAATAGCCATTTCAGGTTAAATACTTCTTTTAAAAATATAAAATAAATAAGATGTTCATCCTTTTTCTCCCCTCTGAAGATCAAATTTGTTTTTAAATGAATATTCACATGAATATTTAAACGAATGCTCACAATTCTGACAATTTTCATTACTCAATAAGTACATTATACATGAAAAAAGCTTTAATTACCCTCAAAATTGCTGTGATAGTCTTATACCACAATGGATATATCAACAGAGTGGCACTGCCAGCATAATAAAATTTTGAAGTGCTGCACTACAAATTTTTGTTGAACAGAAGTAAAATGAATTCAAGGAGAAACAATCTGGGCAGGTCAACTACATCTTCTATGTCGTATTTGTTTTTCATTTCTCACACATTCAGTCTTTTTTGTACCTTTTCCTAAAGCTGATGTATTTAGCGAACTATTTCTTTCGAACTTTAATGACTTTTGTGACATCTCATGTTGGAGTTTCTTTAGATGGTTCTCAGCAGTACAGAACACTGGTATCACAGAAGTGTGTGTGATACACACACACGTACACACACACACAAACACACAAAGAATATTCTTCTGGATAAATTCAACAGCTTACATCCATAGCCTGTCCTTCAGACATTGGTCTATGCTTCAAGGAAAAAGAGGTACCTAGAAATTAAATCCTGATGTATTTGACAGCAAGAAGACTTTTAAAGTAGGGAATGCTGATATTCTAATAGAGAGGAATTACAACGTGTGTGTCTCTCAGTTATACATGCTGCTTTTATCACAAATTATTTTGAAGCATCAATTCTTGATTATCTAAATTCCTATGCTGAAATTATTCTGGTTTATGTCCATGTATCCCATAAAGAGCTGCTTTATATTTTACTCTTCTCTGAGCAAAGACCTTGAGACTCTTGTGGCTTTTCCTAAATGGTGATTATCCTTATAAATAATCACATAAGGTCATGAAGTATTAGAATACATTTCATGCTGGAGAATAAGTAATATAAGATCAACATACAAACAGATAGTAAAAAAGAAATTTCAGGGAAAAATGACTAGAATTATATACTCATATATAAAGCTGTATGTAGTGGTGGATATTTCTAAAGGAAAGCTGTTTGATAGCATCTTACCAAAAATTCTATTTCTAGCTATTTATACAAGAGAATTGAAAATATACGTCCACCCAAAGAATCAAAGTACTTTATTCACAAAAATTAGAATGACAAAGTGTGTGTCATTAAGAAAATGAAGAAATTGGGGCTTGAGCTGTGGATCAGTGGTTATGGCACTTGCCTGGCATAGTTCAAACCCCAGCACCACGTACACCACGTACACAATGAAGTGTCAGAGCAACAAAAGTCCCATGAAAAACTAAATAAAAATTGATTCTCTCTCACTGCCCCCCTCTCTTAAAAAAATAGAAAAAGAAAAAAAAATTGTGGGGAACGAAACAGTGCGGTACTACTTCATAAATCACAGGAACAGCTATTGATACATGCAACAACTTAGATGAATCTCAAAAATTAGGCTGTTCTTCCTCTTTTTCCTGTCCTTCCTCTTCCTGCCCTAAATACTTGAGTCATAAGCTATTAATCAGCTCCAAATAGCATAGATTTCTGTTCTCACTAGAAGGGGAAGAAGGGAGCTGCTATGATTCAGAGTGAGTTGTCAAGTCCAAGCAGGGTGATCAGGGGGTTTGGATCTCAGGGCTTCTTGACACAGAATTCAGGCAGATTGACATGGGAGCTGGGGATGAGGGTGAGCTGGGCCCAAGGTGTCAGAGCTCAAAGATGGTGAGATGAGCACCCTGGATGATGTACAAGCCTTTCTTTTTGTTGAAGCTAAGCAGCTATGTAGAGCAGGGTAAGGCTGGAGCACAGGAGAGGTTACCTAAGCATCAATATAGCTGTGAGGTTGGCATAGAGAGAAAAGGAAGGCATTTTCTGTGAAGCTAACAATATGAAAAGATAGGTAGGTATCATTGTGAACTCTAGTTTTCAAATGTATAGATACATATACAAATATAAATAAATGCATGTATGTATAAACACATTATTTTATATATGTATTTAGAACATGAATGTTATAATACTTATTATATACTTAATTATATATACATATATATTACATAAACATTTATGTTTATGGTATTAAATATGGTGTGAATACTGTTTTATATATCACACTTATATATATATATGTGTGTGTGTGTGTGTGTGTGTGTGTGTGTGTGTAAATGGGCATGGGTTCTTTGGAAGGAGATGCTAAGCCTGAGTTTCATGAACATGATATTTTTAAGGGCTCAACACCTGTAGAGGTTATGGGTGGGAAGTGGGGAAAGAGAAATGTCAAACTGTTCTAAAGCCTTGACCAGTTTCAAGGGAAACTTTGGAACATATGTGGCCTTACCGACTTACCCTGCAGTGGGTTCACATGGTCCTTGAAGTCATTAGGGTGATACATTTCTAGGTCTCCCTCTTTCTTTCTCTCACCCCCCGACACATACACACACACACTTCCAGGCTCCATCCACTGAGTAGGACTAAAGTAATGATAAGTCTAAAACCTTAGCACAACCACCCCTCTTTCGTAAGCTTTTGAATACAATTCTCCATTAAAAGAATTCAGGGATTTTTAGAGGGTAGGCTGGAGAGTTGGGACAGAGGAAACAACAGTGGAAATTAATTAAAATATTCATGAGTTTAATATTTGAATAATATACATTCAAGAACAAGAAAAAGGAAAGAATGAAATTGAAGTTGTAATGAATGTCTAAGGCCCCTGAGCTGAACAAATCCTCTAAGAGACAGAGCTCACTCAGTTCCAGGGAAGACTGACAGGAAAAATTACCTATCACATGCCAAAGAACTATCAATTGATTGATACACAAAGTACAATAAAAATCAGAAAGTTTCTACCACAAAAAAGTAACTTACTCTTTTGGAAAAATACCCAGTGTGGGGCACTGTACTGAAGCCGCCGAACGCTGCACTGGACGCCATGATGCTTCTTCTCCGCTCACAAGGTCCCCTTCGCGCTCTATGGTCAATTTCGCGCGCTATGGTCAATTTCGCGCGCCTAGCACAAAGGGCGCGAACCTGATGCCTGCTTCCTCTTCCTCTTCTCTAACCTTCAAAACTGCCTTTCGTGATAGTGATAGTTGACGAAGTTGACGCGGCCATTCCTCATTGGACAGGACAGGCCAACCTGTCATTCTACGATTGGTTCCTTGGCTGTCTCCCCTCCCTATAAAAACCCCGGTGCCTTGGTAATAAACGGATTTTGAGCTGCCACCAACTCCGTGTTACTGACTCATTTCCCCGGCCCCGCGGAGGGGGCTCCCACCGAAAGGAGTCCAGGGAGAGCCGGGTGGCCACACTCACCCTCCTGCTGGGCTCCGGGGGACAGTTCAGCTGGTCGGAGCCATCCCGCCCGCCCTCGGGACGCCCAAGGTGCGACAACCCAGGAGTGGGATAGCTGGGTCATAAGGTGTTTCCAGCCCTAGTTTTTTGAGGAGTCTCCACACTGCTTTCCAGAGTGGCTGTACAAGCTTGCAGTCCCACCAATATTGTTCCGCTCTTCCCACAGCCCCTCCAGCATCTGTCATTGTTCATATTCTTCATTTTTGGCACTCTGACAGGAGTTAGGTAGAATCTCAATGAAGTTATGATTTGCATTTCTCTGATTGTTAGTGAGCATTTTCTCATATATTTACGGGCTTTTTGGACTTCCTCCATTGAGAAATTTCTATTTAACTCCCTAGCCCATTTATTTATTTATTTTTTAAAGAGAGAGGGACAGTGAGAGAAACAGAGAAAGAGAGAAACAACTTTATTTAGTTTTTCACATGGCCTTTGTTGCTCCAACACTTAGTTGTGTACGTGGTGCTCTCGGGTTTGAACCCGAGTCCTTGTGCTTGTTAGGCAAGCGCAGAAAACTCTGAGCCACCACTCCAGCCCCCCTAGCCCATTTATTGATTGGATTATTTGTTGTTTTGGTGTTTAGTTTTTTGAGTTCTATGTATATTCTGGATATTAGCCCTCTGTCCAAGGTGTAGCAGGCAAAGATTTTCTCCCATTCTGTAGATTCTCTCTGACACTCTTGACTAATTCTTTAGCTGTGCAGAAGCTTTTTCGTTTAATGGCATCTCATTCATTTACTCTTGCTTTAATTCTTGTGCTATGGGAGTCTTGTTTTGGAAGGTGGTGCCAACGCCTATGCCGTGTAGTGTTGATCCTATTTTTTCTTCATGCAGTTGTAAAGTTTCTGGTTTAATTTCCAGATCTTTGAACAATTTTGATTTGATTGTTGTACATGGTGAAAGGTAAGGATCCAATTTCATTTGTCTAATTATGGCTGTCCAGTTTGTCCAGCACCATTTATTGAAGAGGCTTTCTTTTTCCACACTATGCTTTTGCCCCTTTATGAAATATCAGATGGTTAAAGATTTGAGGGTATGTCTCAGTATCTTCTATTCTGTTCCATTGGTCTTCATTTCTGTTTTGATACCAATACCATGTGTTATTTTTTTGTTTTTGTTTTTTACTATAGCCCTATAGAATAATTTCAGGTCAGGAATTGGAACACCTCCAATTCCAATACAATTGGAAACAGACTGAAATTTGGCTAAGCCAATAATAACCTCAACATAGGTGAATTATTACACAAGCAGGGGATCCTTGCCTTGGACACTGGGGGATGAAGGGAGGGGGCAGAGAGGGGAACAGGGAGTATGAAGGATATCAAGGCAGCTGGAGGGAGAAAGCAGGGGGTTATCAACCCAGTGGGGAACCTTCAACTTCCACGAGAAGCCCAACTAGTATGGGGTAAAGCAGGGGAATATGGGATAGGGAGAACGCAAAGGGGGGAAATCATGAACTGGCACCAGCCTTCGTTTGGCTCTGTCATTATTCATGTGTTCATGAATGTGTGGAAATGATTTCCTCCTAAGTGTAAGACTGGATAAAAAAAAAGGGGGGGAGAGAGGAGTAGGGGAAATGTTGGAACTGAGATAAAGCAAGTTACATTCCAAGCATTTGTAAGTATATCACTTTATATACTATAGTCATGTATATAAAAAGTGTTCTTCATAGGTATAAGAATTATGACACTGTACCTGGTTTTTTAGGACATTATAGGACCCAGAATAGAGGCACGGGATCGGGACATGGGAGGAAGGAGGTAGATTGGTGCAGGGCGGGGTTGGATATTGACCAAATTGTATTGCTGTATTTTTTGCATCTAAGAATATGTGACAACAAATCCCATCATTATGTGTATCTATAATGCACTAATAAAAAATAAATTAAAAATTAACTTATAAAGGAAAAATAATTCATCTATTAGTGGACTTTGAACGACATCATTGGAAATTAGAGAATAGTGGAATGATAATTATTAACTACTCATAGCAAAGGCAAAGATACAAGATGCCTATATCAGAAAGGATGTCCTCTATCTTCCAGAGTGACAGAATGATACTCAGACACTTGCAAAGATGCAATGCTGACAACCACATAACTGAAGAATATATATGATAAACCAAATAAAAAACAAGCGAATCTGGGGGCTAGAGTGGTGGCTTGGAAGTTACGGCGCTTGCCCGCCATGCGTAAGTACGCAAGCTCAAACCCCAGCACCACATACTCAACGACATCTCGGAGCAACAAGGACCATATGAAAAACTAAATAAAATTGTTTGTCTCTCTTAAAAAGAAAAAAAAAAAAAAAACAAAACAAGTGAATCTGAATAGCAAAGATAGATAACACCTGACTATATATTTGGAAAAGATATAAATAAAAAGCAGTTTATAACATATTTGTAAGATACATAATTGTAAAATATTAATTTTATAACATTATGCACTTAAACTTTAATAACAAAGTGAAACGATAGAAAAACCAACAAAGGATAGATTACATCATCAGAGAAATGTCAACTCAAGTTACAACTAAATACTGGAAAGTATTTTCACCCTCTTTATTATTCAAGTAGATGCAAATTAAGGTAGCAATGAGATATAAATACCCATTAGACCTTAAAGGAGTTTTAGAAAAATATAACATCGAAAGATAAAGACTCAAGGGATAATATTCTCAAATACTGTTGGTATAAATATGATATTTTGCACCTTTTAGAAAAGTAATATGACATTGTTCGTTTAAATTTAAACTACTATATAAGCCAGACACAGTGGCACATGCCTATAATCCCAGTGGCTTCGGAGACTGAGGCAGGAGGATCACAAGTTCAAAGGCTGCCTCAGCAATTTAGCAAGGCCCTAAACAACTTAAAAGCATGCAGCCTCAAAATAAAGCATAAAAAGGGCTTGGAATGTGACTCAGTGGCTAAACACTTTTGTGTTCAATCCCTGAAATCAAACCAAACCAAACCACACAAAAACAAAAACAAAAAACCTAACACAAAGCAAAAACAAAAACACTATATGATATTCTTCCAACCAGAAATAATGTCATCCTACGGCTCTGTCACCTGTCACTTAAAAATAAGGTATGAAAATTTCTGTGTCTAACTGTTATTGTTTCATGTTCGCAGTAACAGAAAAATTTGGAAACAAGGTTTTTCTTTGTTACAGGATGAAGAAAATAGAATAACAATAAAATGATCACATATGCACATAATTAAATGTGTATGGAATTTATATATGCAATATGCATAAACTACCATTTCAGCTATAGTGCTTGTTTTGAAACACTAATTTGCTCTAATGTGACTGATATATTTGTAAACACTTGGAGCCAACTGAATTGGGGATGAGCTTATGCACACTAAGTGTGCCCTGGGACAGAGCAGAAGACTTCACTCAGCTGAACCAGGCAGCAGGAATACACAAATGCCTACTATGTGCTAGAGAAGTTCACCAGCTCCCTTAGCTCATTGCACGTGTCTTCCTGAAAGATTACATTGCATTACTTTTTTTTTTTGGTGAACTTTTCCATATGTATTTTAAAAAGAAAAAAATCTTCATCCAACATCTCAAATGTCTTTCAGCATCCTGCTAAAATACCAAGCAGTGTATCCAACAAACAAAGCACTGTTTGTGAAGACCTTAAAGGACTGAGCCATGTTCTGCAGAAGTGACTCCTATTAGTGCCTCTTGTGGCTGGGTTTAGTGGCCTCAAACATCCTTACAATGTGCAAAGAATTTAGATGTTAAGCAAAGCTGCAAGTGAAGAGAAAGCTGAAAAAAAAAAAAAAAAGAATCCACAGTAACACAGAAGGTAATTAAAGAAGCAGCCTGTACATTGGATCAAATATTCAATTTTGATAAAATAAAGTATCTGTTGTAACTGCATGGCTCAAGGGACCAACATATCTGAGAAACAGAAAAAATCTGCACCAGAATTTAAAACTCTAAAAGATCACTTTTAGATGTTTGGTGCCTGGGTCTATGATCTCCACCCATCTCCACCCATCTCCACTTGATTCTGCAACCTGCCTTCCATTCAGAAAACCCTTTCCCATCACTTCACAGTGACTGGAAGCTGCAGCCCTTCCCCTTACTGCCACATAAAGACCTGAATAACTTCAGTTATTTTTTCAAAGAAAAGTGCTGCATTTATTATAGTACTTATGTATATTTGAACCATTTATGTATAAAACTCTACAATAGGCTTTATTAGATCCCTGTGCAGTTTTTTAATGTCAGTGATGAAGATATTGAATGTTTTTCTCTTGCATCAATAAAACTGCAAGATTTTATTGCTTATTTTTGCATAGTATGATGATTTGTAGGAATGCATGCAACATGTAGCAGAACTGCTTACCTATACATACCAAACTTACCTACTTATCTAGCTCACTATTTCCATAGTTATTATATTAGCATGAAAAAATTGATTATCAAATATTTACACATGCTTAGATTAAGATAATACAACTTCCCAATTTTATTTTAGTTTTTTGTCTTCTTTTTAAAATTTTTATTTATAAAATATGTGAAGCTATTTGCATTATGTGAAACAAAGTAAAAGAACAAATGCCAGGAAATTCTGGGCTGTTTTAGGAACAATTTCTTATCTCCTAGGAAACGAGGAAACACCATTATGGGAGCAGCTTAGCATAGCTTAAAAGCACAATTGGATGATATTTAATAATAAAAGATCCAACTTGGGATAGCAATGGGAAGTATAATGATGGCCGAGTGCTATTACTACATTGCATTACTTTACTTAGTGCAGAAATGTCATGAAAAAGTTATAAGGGTATGTAGGGAAATGGTGCTGAGGACTGTCAGAATAATTTATTAATACGTAGACTATTTTATTTCTCAGTGAGGTTTGGCTTCCCACACCAACACTTGTCACAAACCATCTTTGAGCACCTTTCCTTGGGAGAGGTCTGTTTTGTTAAATCTCCAAGTAAAAGTTTTCTGGAAGACTTTTTCCTTGCTTGATTTTGTTTTCCTACAGTCTCCTTTTTTTATTTTTTTGGTACCAGGGGTGTTTAACCACTGACCACGTCCCTCACACCACAATCTCCTGTTTGAAGGTCCTTATTCTACATTCCTTTAAAAGCAACAAGGTGAGAGGCTGGAGCGGTTATGTGTTCTAACCCCAATACTACATACACAATGAAGTGTTGGAGGAACAAAGTCATGTGAAAAACTAAATAAAAATTGCTTCTCCCTTTCTCTCTCTCTCTCTCTCTCCCTCTTTCTTAAAAATAAATAAATAAAAAATTTTAAAAAGCAACAAGAAGAGAGAGGAAGTCAATACAATCTGGAGGCCCTATTGCCTTTTCAGATGGACTCCCAGATTTCTGTTTCTTCAGATTCCTGTACCTTAATATTGATCGAGGAGAAGCAGCCAATCATGGCCTTGACACGTGGAACTATCAGGATGTTCTTAACAGAATGAAAGTTAGAAAACTATTCTTACCCAAAAGGTAATTTATTTTTTTTTAATTTTTTATTTATTATTATTTTTTGAACAACCTTACAAGATTTTAACAAAATAATATAAAATGTGTATAAAATGTGTAAATATTCTGGATATTGCAATTATCCCCAGGAGTGCCCCCCCCCCCACAATTACCGTCCCTTATCCCTCCCTTCCCTTTCCCTTTATAATTCTAAAAAAAAAGGTATTAGATTGTAAAGCATTACATCTTATCTGGATTTAACTCATGTTACTAGACCAAAACAGCTTCATAACACCAAAAAAGAAATAATCCAGGAAAACATGACAGCTTTCCTTGCTTCCTTCTTTACCTGAAAAACCTCTCAGCCTGCTCCGTGTGTTCCTTTCCTGAACCATGTTTCCATGCACTGTCTCATTCTCTGTTCCTCTTGCTACCTCTTCTTTCTTTCTTTCAGTAGAAACTTCTAGAATCTCTCAATCTTATCTTTTCTATAGGGTGTAAAATGACCTGTCTCCTGCTACTAAGTTCTGTCAACTCATGATTGGCGGGGAAGAGCAGTGGGTTAGACAGTAAGGAAGTGAGAATTACAGAAAGTGATAGGACCATCCAGGAGCACACAGCAAAATTACAGATTGCATTTGGCCAATTAGAACTTTTTCTGTAATCACCCTCTACAGTTAGGAACATCACTGCAGGTTAAGTGGGAAGATCTCAAGACCCTAACCATTAATAATCTATAAACATTAAGACCAGAAGAGCACCAACAGGTGTCTCTCATTTTGAAGATATTTATATTTGCTCATTAATTCTCTGGGATTTCCAAAGTGTCAAGGAATAAGTATTATACTTTGTTGCATGAAGGAATAAATGCAGACTATAAAAACGTTTTAGAAAATATAAGAAACTGAATGGCCTAGCTTACCTCAAAAGCAGATGATCTAAAGTGGTCTTCTCTCCTAGTTGTGATTTTATTTGATAGTGTCAGGAAAACTAAAGCATAGGATATATTATATACAGTACTCTGCTCTACTTTACTAAGCTTAAAAGATTCCCTTCTGTCAGAGAGGATGTAGTCATTGTATTTTTCAAATCCTGTGTGACATAGAACACCACAGAGTTTGTTAAAAGCAACACAGAGAAAGATGTATATTTTGCAGTTTTAAAGGCCTCCCGCTTTCTATAAGGTTAAGAAAAGGATAGAGCTGTAGACAGCTCATAAAATTTAAAATATTTAGAAGCATATCAGATTAAAAGATATTTTCATCACCTAAGTTTTTATTGTACAATATGTGGAGCTGTCTTGAAGATATTTTACTATGATATATTTTTTCTTTTGTTGCCCAGATAATTGGCATCAAAGTCAGTTTAAATATTTGAGTTCTTAGCAAATCTGAAAGAAGAAAACAAATTCACTTTCTTTTTTGAGGAACTATTTGGAGCAAAACTAAGTGTCTGCAATCTGGGAGGTAGAAGGTGATTTACATTTTTTTTTTTAAGCAGTGTGTGAGAGAGAGAGAGAGAGAAAAAGAGAGAATCAATTTTTATTGAGTTTCTCACATGTCTTTCATGCTCTGACACTTATTTGTGTACAAGGGTGCTGGGGTTTGAACCTATGCACTGGTGCATGTTAGGCAAGCACCGTAACCACCAAGCCACCACTCCAGCACTGATTTAAAATTTTATAAAACTTTATTTTCTGGAAATGGTCCTACCATGTGCCTTTTATTTTGAATATGATGATACTGGATAGCTTTATTCTTTACTGTATAACTTTATGATACAATGACTTGGAAATATGAAATCAAGAGTCCTCTTACATCAAAATTAATCTTAGACCTAAGTCCAGTGTAAAATTTTTCAGTCACTCTTTCTCCTTTGAAGTCTTCTTCCTTAAAACTTCCTCATATCTATTTCATCATAATGATTTCCATGTATTCATAATAACTTTCATTATATATCTATATTCCATTTTACATTTTCAAAGTGGCTCATTTTCAGGTCTCTGTCACATTTCAAAATTAATCATCCCAAACACAAGTTGCTAGCTGCTAATAAACATGTGCTATCACCTAGAATCACTTCCAGTTTACTAAGTGTCTGTACTAATAGAGAATTCTTTAAGACACAGTGAGCCAGTGTGATGTGGGAGGGAAGGATAGAGATCAGTGTGTTGAGTTGTCTCTCAGGGTCCTGTGGAACAGTGGAAGCCAACAAGAAGGGAGGTTCTCTGGGTTTTCCTCACACTCCACACACAAAGCCTTAGTACTTCCTAGGCATGCTCAAGTCAAAACCACAGATGACCGCAGGAAAGTTCAGGAAAGCTCATAAAGTAGGTCAAGGGATGAGCTAATTTCACCAAGTCGATGTTGGTGAAATATGAATGGACTTAAAATGACAGAAAGTTCTAAATGCTACATAAAACAAAATTGCTGCCCTTTTTACATCTGAAAACTGGAGATATAATTTGTAATTGAATATTCATTACAACTTTGGTTCCTCCAGTTGTGGTTTTCCTTATTTCTCCCTTATATTTTAGATTTGATAGCATTGTGAAACACACACACAAACATAATTATATATATATATATATATATATATATATATATATATATATATATAAATTACATATGTAAAATATATACAACTTTTAGTATGCTTTGAAAATTAGCATTTATAGCCTCACAATGTTGCATTAAAATGTACTAATGGTATTAAATACATAATTAGTGCTTTGTTTATTTTGGAGAGAAAAAGTTGACATCCTATACCTAAGATAACTTTAATAAAAACAACTTCATGTCCAATTATGGCTTCTAGGAAACAGTGCAGTGTACTGCAAAAAGAAATCGTTTTGATTTGATTTATTTACAGTTATTTTTCATTGGCTATTCAACCAATTTACCAAGTTCTTTGTTCATTTAATTTCATTCAAAGTCCAAGACATATAACATAGGGAGAGTGCAACCAATGTTTGTCATATTAACACATCAATAAATTTGTCTTAAGTCTTGAACACCTTCATGTACAAAACAGCTTCAACATATATTTGCTTTCCTACAATCTTATTAAAGCTTAATTACAATTTTTGTTTTTGATGGAATTTTTGCTCTGTTGGTCCAGATTACAAAATAGCAAAAATATAACTGAGATAGAATAAAACCGGAGCATGTAAAAAAAAAAAAAGAGTGCTTGTTTCAAACAGTTTACACAATTCACCTTATTGATTTTTCCCAGCAGTTCATAAAGGTAAATATTACTATCTAAACTTTGAATGCAAAGTAATGAAGTCTCAATGAGGTTGTATAATTTATCTTTGAACTCATAGTTACTGATTGATGAAGCTAAAACTCAAAGTGACTCCAGTGTGTGCTGTTTTTAATGGATGACCAAATAAATATAATTATTTAAAACATGTTAATTTATGTTAATATAAGGAACAGAGAAGAGAATTTCTGCTATCCCAATTTATTTTTATTTTTTCTGCCCTTCTGGGAATTGATCCTAATGATGCTCTACCACTGAGATACATCCCCAGCCCTTTCATTTTTTTGAGACAGGGTCTTGCTACATTTCCCAGTCTGGCCTTAAACTTGCAGTCCTCCTGCTTCAACTTCCCAAGTAGTGAGGATTACCAGCATAAGCTGACATGCCTAGATCCAAAGATATTTTTTAAATTCATGCCTATACATACGATTATGGGATGATGGACATATGAGCAGAATGTCCTCACTTTTTTTTTTTTTAAAGTGAGAGGGACAGTGAGAGAGATGGAGAAAGAGAGAAACAACTTTATTTAGTTTTTCACATGGCTTTATTTGCTCCAACACTTAGTTGTGTACGTGGTGCTGGGGTGTGAACCCGGGTCCTCGTGCTTGCCAGGCAAGCGCTGAAACCGCTGAGCCACTGCTCCAGGCCCCTGTCCTCACTTTTAAAGCATGTGAGTCCTTTGTATGGCATTAGGGTTCCCTACACCTACACACAATCCACTTGCCAACTTTTCTCAGCTACTTCAGCCTTCACATAGCAAACACTACCCAGACAGATTCCTGCTTCCCAGACATTCCTCAAACCAGTCTGCATTCACTGTTCTTTTCCCTTTGCTTCCTCTGCCTCTAAGGCCCTGCTATTCTTAACTTTAGCAGACAAATCTAAAATTATTGTCTATGATGGGTATCATATGTCCCCTCCAAAGAGAACTTCTGTGCCACCCCTGGCTCCAAGGTGTAGACATATTCCTGTAGGTAGGCTTTGGCTAACTCCCTTACCTTTCAGTCTTTTCTCAGATTTCACCCACTTGATGAGGACTATCTTAATCATTCTACTTAATATGGAACCTCTCCTTTATGGCTGCCTCAGTCTTCCTTATTCTGCTTCTCTTTTTACATTTCCCAAAGCATTTTGGTTGAACTTCTGCTTTATCACTTTTACTGTGTCTATATAGTGGCTTATTTTTTGTGACCCTCTTCCCCAAGAGAGTGTGCAGTCCCCAAAGGCATGTTATTTTATGTATTAATATAGCAAAAATGCTTGGGATAGAATGATAAAAAACAAAAACAACAAATACCTAGCCAAAATTGGGTGAAAACTGTATTCTCTCCATCATTGGATGCTTTCCTGAGTTGGAAATATGGAATTTTAGTATTGGTAGCTATAACTGAGCACATCAAAATTTAAGAGCTGGACCCTGAGCCCCTTTATATTCTGCAGAGGAAAGTAGCATTGGGAGACAAGTTGGAAGGTTATCGAAGGACAGAGCAAGCAAACCACCCACTGAGTAACTGAGAAAGAACTTTGGTTTCTGACTAGTAGCTTTGAATATAAGGCTCATTTTACAAGAAGCCTGATTTTACTTGATTTGCCTGGGGATGGAAGATGCACCTGTACATTTTGATGACCTCTGTGATTTTGCTTAAATGATATCTAATGGATTTCTCTTAAGTGAAAACAAGAATATGCCAATTAATAAAAGGCTAACCTCTATCCTAGGTTCAAAGCCTACTGCAACACAAAAACAAAAAGAACAGAAAGGCTAATATTTCAACATACTGCTAAATAATTTGCATTTAGTGGTAGAAATGTTTGCTTCCTGCAAATGATTAACATCCTATGAGTAAGTACTACTTTATTTCTTTTTAAAGAGAGAGATGGAGAAAAGGAGAGAGAGAGGGAAAAAAAGAAAATCCATTTTATTTATTTTTCCATCTGACTTTCATTTATCTGACACTTAGTTGTGTATGTGCTGCTGGGGTTCCAACCCAGGTCCTCACACATGCCAGGCAAGCACTGTAACTGCTGAGCCACCACTCCAGCCCCTTGTCTAGTTTTCAATTCATAGTGGTGTCAGTGAGGTCAATGGTTGGTTTTCACTTTTCATATTTGGCTTTTGTATATTTCTCATTAGGGTTTTGAAATGAAGAATTTGAGTGTGCATATACTGAAAAATCTGAAAAGTATAATTGCCAAAATAATGGAAATAGCTTCTGACTTATGCTTTGTCCTCTATAACTTGAATAAAAGAACATTGATTTGTAGACTGCTCATAAGAACTTGAAATGTACTGAAATAAAATGCTTGTAAAATTTTAGTTGGGGAGACTTTACAGTGCTAAATATCTGGCCAATCATCAAAACCACCAGTCCTTGTTTTGTCTTACAATTCCTCACTTACAGATGATGACCTGAGGCACAGAGAGATTAGTCAACACTGTCAAAGTCAGCTAACAAGCAGGAGAGGGAGTTTACACCCAAGAACCAGGCAGCCGCAGCCGTGTCCAGAGGAAGGGGGGGGATGGCCTCCTGAGCTTGATTGTCCAGGTTTGAATGTTGCCTCTGCTGCTACAGGCTCTGTGATCTCAGGCAAACTCCTACCTCTGAATCTTAGATTTGCTTTTCTACAAACTAAGCTTGATAATAAGGGCACTCACTTCCAAAGATGGTGTCAAAGATAATTGAGTTTACACCATATGTTCCATGAGTGCTACATACACATTTGTTGATTTAAAAAAAGAAGTCTAGACCCAGTTGCCTACTTCTCCACCTCGCATCTTGACAGCATGTGAAACAAGGTGATATTAATGATTATTAACAGAGACATTAATATTATTAATAGTAATATTACTAGTAGATACATTTCCCTATAACTATGGCATGATTGGAAAGCAAAATAGTTCAGGGTTGCTTTCTCTTTTTCCTCTATGAGCTTTATTTTTATTTTCCTTTTTGGTGCTAAATAATCATGATGATGATGAGAAGTGACTTCATAAATTACTCACAAAAGCTAAATGCTTTTGAAATATCATTATAAATACCTTCTGAGGTAGTTGCCCTCATTTTTCACATTCTTGACAGTACAAAAAGCTTAAGAGTCATGTAGCTATGAACCTTAATCATAGTACTTGATGAATTAAAGTATTTTTAAACCAACAAATAAGAATAAAAATGCATTTCTATATCACTTTGCAGAATACACAACCAAGTGAAATTCAGTGTTTTTCGTGATTAAAATGTAAAACTGTAGAACTTTTATTAGAAATTTTAACTCCAACTAAATATATATTTAGTTTAAATTTGGGCAAAAAATAAGATTCTCACTTAAAGTGTATCAGTATGTGCTACTAATTATATTCTTATGAAAAAGATTACTTTCTCTTTTCATTAGATGTCCTTGTCTTAAACCAAAATATCTTGTTGCTTAAAAATCTACATTTAGAAAATTTCTGAAAATAATTTAATTTAGTAGTCATATATTATCTCTGCTTGACTCTCAGATCCTCTAAATTTTAACTAAAGAAGATTTCCTTTAAGATATTTTTAATATACTGAATTGGGCAGATACTTATTCGGATGATCAGATTTAAGTGTTGGCTACCCATCAAAACATGCACGAACATATTTGTGAAGGCTGTCATAGCATGAGTCTTGGATATATTTTCTTCAGGATAATCTCACTTGACCTGTATGTATATTTACCTTAGGTTAAAAAAATCATCATTGACCAAATTATATTATGTACATAAATAAATGTACCACAGTGAATTTCACCTTAAACCACCTATTAAAAAAAAAACAAAACTATAAATAGAAAGTAAATGGGACAGGTTAAAACATCACCATTGATATTTAAAGCATAAACACTGATTTATACATAACAGATTTCTCTTTTAAGTATACTTAAAATTCTTAATAATACTATGTGATGGGGTTGGAGCCAAAAGGCTCAGCAGTTAGGGCGCTTGCCTGGCATGCACGAGGACACAGGTTTGAACCCCAGCACCACAAACACAACAAAGTGTCGGAGCAATGAAAGCCACATGAAATGCTAAATAAAATTCATTCTCTCTTTCCCTCTCTCACTAGCCCTCTCTCTCTTTAAAATAATAATAATAATAATAATAATAATAATACTTAACAAGACACTCATACTGTGCATGCACCTATTTGGAGTTTAATTGAACAGTGCCAAAAGGGTAACATGGCATGTAATTCATGCTTACTTAAAAGAAATAGCTTAATGAATTGTGTGAGCACTGAAAAATTAATAAGAAAGGAGTATCATTTCTTTTTCTATTATAAAGTATATTCCAAGAAACTAGAACAGACCTGGACATTCATACATGAAGCAGTAGCACAGCATTGAGCTACGTGAAGAGAGAACCATGCAGCTTCTCCGCTGTGACATACATACTCAGACATGGTGGTATACTGTGCTCACAACTCATAGAAAATGTTGATAAAACAGATAAAAAATAAATTAGGACATAAATGATATGAATTAAAACAATATGATTGTATAGCTATTTGTAGGAAGAGAAAAATCCTGTCCTGAATACAAAAAGAACACAACTGGATGCAGGGGTGCACGCCTGTAATTCCAGTGACTCTGGAGGCCAAGGCAGGAGGATCACAAGTTTGAGACCAAACTCAGCAACTTAATGAGGCTCTCAGAAACCGCCTAAGAAAAGCAGGGGACAGTGGTAGGGATGATGTGGCTCCATGATAAAGCACTCCATCTCAAAAATAAAGAGGAAGGAAGGAATGGATACATTTCTACTACTAGAGGAGGATTTATAAGAAGTAGATACATTAGACCTGAAAGAAAATTTCAAAATTCTAACAAGAAAATGTTAAAAGCTGTGTTTTTTGATCAAAATGAAGTAGATTTTTTAGAACCAGATTTAAAAAAAGGTCCACTCTGGACAAACAAGCTCTAAAAACAGTAAATTCCTTTATGACATTTTGTGTAGTCAAGAAATAAGCACTGAAATTACAATATGTTTAGAAATGAACAATATGAAAAACACTACTCGCAGAATGTATTCATACTGGTACTTCTAAAAAACAAGCATTCCGAGCATATGTTCAAAGGAAACAAGGATAAAAATGAGCTAAGCATTTTAAGAGACACCAGCAAAATCAGCAAGAAAAAGCAAGCAGTAAAGATAAAAGTAGAAAATAACGTGTACACAACAGCATTGTAGCTCAAAAGAATAAGAAGCGTCTTTGCAAAAATCTATAAAATATATTTGCTTATTTGATAAAGGAAGGGAAGTCATTAAGATATATATTATGTTAAAAATAAAATGTTTGTTATACTATATTTGCAAATAATTCAGAACATTATAAAAGGAAACTTTTCTTACAAATTCTTTTGAATATCTAAGTAAGTTCAATTAAATGGAACTATATCGAGGAAGCGTGCAAATTCTTAAACTTCACTGAAAGCTGTAGATGACCTAGATAGACTAATAAGCCAAAGAACTAAAAAAATCTACTTCATTCAATTAGCACCAGATAGGTTAAAGTGTATTTCTATATTTCTAAACACAGAGTACTTAAATATAGAAATTTGATGACCAAAATTCTGCTAAGTAATCACAAAAATTCAGAAAGTCAATTGAGTCCAGATTAAATTCGTTTTGGTGCAAAATAGATGAATAAAATGTTAATCAATAGAATTTAGCTAAGTATTAAAAGAATGACACATCATGACACAGGAAACTTCATCCAAGAAATGAAAGGATTATTCAATAATAGGAGATTTAATGTAATTTAGTACTATAATGAATTAAAAGAGAAAAAAGATATGATCTTCTTAATGGATTATGAAAAAATCATTTTATCAAATTCAATAGCCATTACTAATTAATTTTTTAAAATGCTTAGCAAGCTAGAAATAAAAGGCTACATTCATAACCTGATAAGGAATTTACCTGCACTAAATTCTCAATAGTGGACACAAAAATGAAAATACATAGATTTAGGGTTTTCTTTATAGTATTCAAAGTTCTGCAATGGTACAAGAAAAAAATACAATTTTAGAATTTGTAGGTAATAACATTGTCTTGTTATAATACTCAGAATAGATGAAAAACTGAGAATAAATGCGGATTCTGTATGTCATTGATGCAAGCTAATGTTCAAAATCAGTATCATTCTTTGATGCCATGGATAACCAATTTAGGACAATTCTGGAAAATAAGAAATCTATCTAACATGTTAACAAAAACCACAAAGAAATAAACTATAGGAAAGTATACGGTCTAGGATCATGTAAAATATGACTGCAGGACACATATTTCAAAGAAAGTAAATAATGGGCATTATGTTCCTGAAAGGGAAGATAATTTTTAAGGGAATTGCACCAACTTAATCTGAAAATTCAATATTATTTACATCAAAATAAAAAAATGTTCTCACTATTATTCAAAACAAAATCAGCTAAATCTGCAGTTCTTTGTATTGAATAAATAAATAAAAGTAGCTAAGAAATATTTGCAAAAAAGGAAGCTTAAGGAGAAACATGCTTTGCCAAATCTTCTATAAAGTTTATCTGATTGAAATATTTTAATCCCAGTGGTGGAATGAATATACACAATAGGGATCTGAAAAAGAAATAATTATATAAGTCAAATGACATTTTAAATCTTTATGTAATGATGAACTAGTATTAGCGGTAGTTTTTTGTTTCGTTGTAGTTATTGTTGATGAATTGAATTTTTTCAATTTTTTCAAATTTACCCCAAAATACAGTAAATACATATTCACAATCTATTTATAATATAAGATAATGGTAAAAAATAAATATGAAAGAGGGAATAGAAAAGTGATGAAGAGTGATAATGTTTGTTTTCCTTAAATGCTATGACAAATCTAGGTAATGTTGTATTATTAGAGTAAAAACTGAATTTGAACAGTGGATGTAATGGCTAGTGAACTACCTAAAAATTCATGCTTGCCTTCTTTAAAATGAGTTGAACTGTAGCGCTATTTGGAGACAACAATATACTCAACTAAAAGTTAACATTCCCCAGCATCCCTACACATAGACTACATATGACTAGAGTCTGACCAATCACACAGAAGTAAATACTGGACAATAAGTTATGCAAGCCTCTTTAAAGAGGTTTGGAGGGTTAAAGGAAGAAGTCCTTTTCCATTTACCTATTCTCTTTCCTGCTGTCTGGAATTCAGGTGGCATAGCTAGAGTACCTGCAGTACAGGAACAATAAATCAGAAAGATACGGGGAATATATGGCCCAATTTATTTCTAGATCTGATGTAAGAGCCCTGGACTGCCAGTCTCTGGGCTTATTATGCATAGGAAAATAAACTTGTGTATGTTGAAGTCACCACTATTCTTTTTGATTTTCTGTTATGTGCAACAAATCCTGACAATAATTTCCATGGGGTTCAAAGAATTCTGAAATGATTGAAGATGATGATTTAAGGACAGTACTGTATACCATAAATGTTAAAAAGAAGGTAAGAATTTGACAACCCCAATATCAAAAGTCTCCCCTCCCACTCCTCATTAGGGAATAAGGACAGTGATTTTACTAGGAGATAATGATGAAATTCACAGTATTAGAAAAAAATATTCTACTAGGGAGACTAAACACATCTCTGAGGATTCTTAGAATAGGTGTCCTCTAGTGCTACTGATCCAAAATATCACAGGCTTTGCTTTTCCTCTCTCAGTTGTCCCAAGACTTTAAAGAACAGATTTCTATGAAGAAGCTCCATTATTCAGTAAAAGAATGGTAAAAAAAAAAATCCAAAATCTTACCTTCAAATCATTTTGATGGAAACATACTTTCATATAGATTATTTCATTCAAAAATTTTACTCAATTACATGATCCCTATAAAAAATACCAGATATACTTCAAGTTCCCAATTTTATTCAGGTCTTATGTTTAAGACCAACTTTTCCTTAAATGTATAAAATATATTTTAAAAGCTAATATTAATAAAAGGAAGTGAAATGTAGCCTTATGAAAAAGATTTTAAAATTTTCCTCTACCTGTTAAACCTGGCACATTGTAGCTGAACACAGGTTTTAAATACATTTTAACAAACGAATATTTATAATGTTAACATAAAAAAATGAACCATTTGAAAGTGTTCTATAGGGATTGGGGATTTAGCTCAGTGGCAGAGCGCTTGCCTAGCACACACAAGGCCCTGAGTTTGGTCCTCAGTCCTGAAAATAAATAAATAAATAAATAAAAGTGTTCTGTAAGTAGAAAGTACTACTTGTATTATACTCAAGTAGATTTATTTAATATGTGTGCATGCACACACATATATACATATATATATACACACACACACACACACATTCACACACATATATATTTAACTAATAAGCTATGGGAAAAAGTAAATTATAGGTTTGCTTTACATACATATATATACACACATATATACATAGCACACACATACATATGTATACACATATCACAAATAAATATGCACATATATTTATATGTATTAGTAGTACATACGAATATATATTTCAAAGCACATACCCATATATAATGAACATACAGTTTTCATAGCGCACATGCATATATATACATACACACATATATATGCTATGAAAGCAAAAATGTAACAGGTACCCTGCCGGTAAAATGGGAAATAACAGAAAGAGGATTTATGTAAACCTCCCTTCCATTGGTTTACTTTTTCCCCATAGCATATTAGTTAAATGTACAACAACAGTTGGAGAGGGTGTCCTTCTAGGCACAGAACTGTGTAGGTCAATATCAATGCAATGATCCATCCTCTGCCCCGTGAGCTATCAGGTTGGACTCTCTCAGGAATCAGAGAAACATTAGAAAATGAAGAACAGCAGCAGACGCTTGGGTGAATTAGAGTCCACAAGATCCGAGGTATGGGAAAGAAAGACTTTTAGAACATCCCTAAAGAACAGAATAAACTCCTGAAGAAATGCCAGGGCTAAGTATTGTAATGAATATTACCAGCCTTTATAAAACTGTGATGACTTGATATTGTAATTTTTAAATGATTTTACTTCTGATCCCAATCTACTGTTTATTCTTGTGAAAATATTCTGAAAAAGAAAAAAAAAGCTTCTCAAAAGTTTTCTGACTACTGAGTGAATGTGTACCTCCAAGCTTCAGATATGGAACGTAGAAACATTTAGAATAAAGCCCTCTTCTGTCCTTTCTGCCTCCACCACCCTGCATATATGCAGCATTCCCATGAGATTTTCATTATTTTTCATAATCATCTCTTGTTGTCACCTTTCCTTATCTGTGGACTGTTTATTGTGCTTGGAATGTCCTTTCTCTACTTTACCTCTTCATAACAATTTGAAATATTCATTTGGGATCCAGTTTGAATGATCTTTCCTTTATGGCAAATCATCTGATTGCCTTATCCTCTCCCTATTGCTCTTACCCCCAAGGACAGTATTAGCTGATTCACCATTTGTAGAGACTGCAACATAAGTCTTCTACTG
The DNA here is from genome assembly GCA_004027875.1 of Aplodontia rufa. NCBI lineage: Eukaryota > Metazoa > Chordata > Mammalia > Rodentia > Aplodontiidae > Aplodontia > Aplodontia rufa. The sequence goes on from PVKS010010173.1 coordinate 56,239, forward strand.
TATTACAGAAGTTATTAGATTCAACGTCTGGCCTCTGCACCCCTACATCACATTCAGTACAGAGGATACTTCAAAGCAAGACTGTTTGGCACATAAAAACATTGTTATGCTTCAATGCAAGGGAATTATAGAGAAAGTTGCAATACATTAGCTGAGAAAAAGACAGCCTGAACAGGGAGAAGTATTGAGAAGAGAACCAGTGGGCAGGCTCCTACAGCCTGCGTTTTCTTTAGAAGTTACAAGTTAAGAAAGGAGAGCATCCCATTTCTGAACCCTTCTATCCATTTCCCTCCACTGCTTTCTGCCTCTCACTGACACCAAGGTTCTTGGTCCCAAGTCATTATGCATAGATGTCAAAAAATATTCTTTCAAAATATTTTGCTTTGCATGTATGTTTGTCCTGGTTGGAGGAACGCTCTAACCTAAAGAGGCACACAATTAGAATACCTTTCTTCTCCAATGCAAAGGGTGTTTCCTTTATATCTTTTATTTGTCTTGAAATTTAAGATAAATTTTGTCCTTCTGAGAGGTTAAAAAATCTTTTGTGAATTTAATCAAACTTTGAAATCAAATCAAAATCCTTTGGATTTGTAAAAGAACTTACTTTTTATAATATGTTCTGTAAATTGACAATTAGCTGCATATAAATATAGTAAAATACTACAAAGCCAGAATGAAAAATCCATATTTCTTTTGGATACATCCTGGGGTCCACAGGTCCTAGAAAATTCTAGGCATCTAGTAAATATTTCTGTCTGAATGTGTGCATGAATGATGCTGTATATTATAATCAGAAACAATCAAGATGAGTGGTTTGTTATATACTAGACTATCTTCAGAAAAATTCTAAAATATTATATTTATTGTATGTTAGTAAATTTATAATAGGGAGATGGACACAGTGACAGCAAATAGCATGGGCTGTGTCCAAGAGTACCCATGTGAAAACCCCAGTGCCAGCATTTACAAGTTCCTTGGTTTGGCATATTAACAGGCTAAACCATGGAGTGGGTTCAAACACCCCATTCTATGATATCTCTAACTATAATGGGAAAACTTATCACCTGAAATCAAAAGACTTAGAAATAGGAGCTAGAGTGGTACCTCAGTGGTTATGGCACTTGCCTGGCATGTGCGAGGACGTGGGTTCAAACCCCAGCACCATGTACACAATGAAGTGTTGGAGCAACGAAAGCCATGTGAAAACTGAATATAAATTGAGTCTCTCTCTCTCTCACTGTTCCTCATTCTTAAAAAAATACTAGAAATATTCTGCTTTTCTCATGGCACTAGTTTAAACTATATTTGTCTGTATATGCATATACACACAAATATAGTTTGAATTGGTTACATTTCTACTAATTTATTGGAAATATTACCATAATCCATATAAGTCAGATGAGTTTGCTTATTAGCAACTGAATTTATTAATGTTTTCTATCATTTTTGAAATTATAAAAATATTAGTCCAATTGCCATCAGATTTAGGGATCCAATCTATACTGACCAACATTTTATATTCATGCATTCAATGTAACACTTTTTACACTTTTTTTTGATAGATATAAAAAGTTACAAACATTTGTATGTTTTAGAAAGTAAAAACAAGTTTTTTTTCAAAATCCTCCATTAATTTTATAGTTGTTTTAGCATTATAAAACATGATTAATGGTCAAAATCTTGAATTCTAGAAAGGTGTTGATAAAGTAGCCACTAAATTTAACATCAGGAAAACTACCCAAGTCCAGTGCACATGATCAGTAACATCCCTGAGTTAAGAACACAGCACCATACATTTGGAATCACTCCCTAAATCATTATATCCACATTACTGTCATGAACAGTTATTTGCCTTTTCCTCTCTTTTAACAGAGATAATTACCAAATGGATTGCAATGACTTTAGCAGAGCCTGATTTGGATATTTTTCAAGACTTTGTTTAGCATGTTGAATAAATGTACAAATCCTTTATAAAAACAAAATTATGAGAAATAATTAACTCTTAAGTTAAAAAAAAATTCCATCTGACTTTAAAGTGTCTATGCATTCATCATACCAAAGTATGCAATAACCCCAGGGCACTGTTCACAACTAAACTGTAAATTAGCATTCTCATTCAACTTTTCAAAGAGGGGGCAAACTGTTAGAATTTGTGCAGGGTAAAGATTGTACTGTCCCTGTTCAATAGTTTCAAAGGAAACTATTTGTACTGGGGGTTGAATACAGAGTATTTTACTACTGACCTAACTCCAGAGCACTTATTGTATTTTATTTTGAGACAAGATCTCACTAAGTTGCCCAGGCTAGCTTTGAACTTCTGATTCTATTGCCTCAGCATTCTGATTCACGAGGGTTACAGGTGTATACCACCATGCCCAACTAAACCTTTAAAAAGGAACTCTTGATATGCACAGCAGTTCTATGATCTACATTTTGCTAGTTCACTATATATTAAAATACTGGAACAAAATCTGAAAAAATAAACTGTGGGAATTCCCTATTAATTCAGGGAGTTAACTGAGAGCCCTTTTGAATTCTTACTGTACTGTATGGCAGAAAGAAAAGTGAGAAGTAGAAATCTGATTGTTAATGTTTAGGAAGCTATTTGGCTGTACAGAACAATTAACTGCAGATTAGCATGTTACCTTACCTGCACATACATGTTCACATATGTAACATGGATTCATTTATCAATGTATCTTTCTATTTGTCTGTCACTAAATTACACACACACACACACACACACACAAGTTAACATAATATACTCAAAGTTGTGCTATGTGGAATCCATCACTGAGAGAAAGGTATTAAGCCATGAATTTTAAATCAGTTGGCTTTGTGCAAATTATGCTTCTCCCCACTGAGGATTAAGAAGTTATAGAGAGATAATTCAGTAACCTCATCCCTACCAAAACAATTACATTTCATCTTATCACAACCATATGGCTCTCATAGTATTTATCATGATCTTAAGTCACCTCGTTCCTTTACCATCATCACGAATACTGGTAGTGTTGGTAGGATTACTATTTCTTTTCTCTTCACTTCAGAATGTTAACTTCCTAAGGTCAGGGACAGTGACTTTTAACACCACGTACCATACTGAGCAGATAAGCTGGCACATGGTAGACATTTGTTTAACATTTGCACATGAATACATTCATAAAGTTAACACTAATTCTTATATGACTATTAATGGCAGGTGATGCTGGTAGAGAAGATGAATTCATGTATCAGTTAGTTATTAATAGCTATAGTAAGGTACATATTTTAGAAATATGAATATACTTTCTCAAGTTCAGACACAAAGCCCTAGATTACCATGGTGTTCATTCATCTGAGAAAATGTAGAAGATTGTAAAGGGGAAACAATAAATTAAAATTCAGGTATGATGAAAAAGGTGTGATACCTAGTTCAGAGTCTCACAACCATTTAGCATGTCAAAGACCAAAACCAAAGTATATGACTTCAATAGTGGATGGTACATTTACCATTGAAGGCCATGCCATTCATCAACCTGTTATATGGTGTTCAAGGCACAGAATTATTCTACTCCGAAGGATTGTAGAAAAGAATGAATGGTAAGAGGAAGAGAGAGCTCCCCACACAGAAGTGATCAGAAGCAACAGGAAGCGACATAAAAAGTTAGCTGGAGATCCTGGAATTAGGGGAGGCCACTTGGTTACCCTCCTGCCTGTTCTATACTCTGAGTTTGAATCTCAGTCCTCTTCCAACAGGCTGTGCAGGGAGGTAAGTAGGCCACTACACCATCATGGAGAAGGAGGGTCCTGGGATTGCTTGAGCTCCAGCTGTCCTGAGGCTTTATTTTTAGCTACCATGTGACATTGAGGATGATGTGACTTTACTGTCTTTTAAGAGGGTGAAAGTTAAAGCATGCCATCTCTTAGTAGAGAGTCATCTTATTTGTTTTGTTCACACTGTTATTGGCATGACCTTTATGGTACAATGCCTCATGTGACACATGTTAGAACACCAAAAGTCACAGTCCACAGCTTAGTAGTCTAATGAAAAATACAGTTTTAATTGTGGATTGGTTGTTTTAATGATATTATCTTAATCAGCCAGTGAAGTGCAAGAACTAGATCTCCCTTGCAAATGTATACTTTAGTTTGCAGATTTCCTAATGCATAGTGACAGTATTGAACTTAACTATAAATGCGTTCCGAATTTTGCAGTCCTGAAACAATAGGAATCAATTTAATAAGAACACATGGCAAGTTTCCACCCTCTAGTAGTAAAGCAAGCCAGCCATTCTGAAATTCTCTTCTCCTTGATGCAATGTTAGTTTGTACTGCATTTATTTCTATCACTGACTAGAATGTTCCATTTTTATTTTTTACTTACTGCCAACCTTGTTTAATAAATAATTTGTCTGTATACATGAAAATGCTAATACTTGTGAAATGTTTCAAACCAGTGTACTCAGTTTGTCTGAAGAACTTTTATCTCTCAAACTTGATAATCCATCTTTGATAAAGTTCTTTGATAAGGTTAAAATCAAATCCACTCCCTACAGTCATTCCCAAAGTTGATTCTCCCCATGGTTACTCAGTCTAACCATCACTGATGCCCTGTCTTTCTTCTCCAAGTAGTAGGTAAGAAATTTCTTAATTAAACTGAAAGTCTCTACTTTCTTCATAATCCCATGCTTTTGTAAAGATCATACTTGGAATTTAATCTCCTTCCTTCTTTCTTATTTGAATTCTATTACAACCAGGCATAGTGGTGCATGTCTGTAATCCCAACTACTTGGAAAACAGATGCAAGAGGATTGTAAGCTCCAGGCCAGCCTCATCAATTTAGTGAGACTCTGAGCAACTTAGTGATACCCTGTTGCAAAGTAAAAAAAAACATTTAAAAAGGGGGGGG